>CAUYSK010083654.1:0-12500 GCA_963575035.1 Avahi laniger | reverse complement strand
GGTGACATGTGCCTATAGTCCTAGCTACTTGGAAGGCTGAGCCAGGAGGATTGAGTGAGCCTAGGATTTCAAGGCTTCACTGAGCTATGATTGTACCACCGTATTCCAGCCTGAGTGACAGAGTGAGACCCTATCACTACAAAAAAACAAAAACCACACAAAAACCTCCTTATAATAAAGGTTGGTAGAGAAGAGCACTCCCCAAGCAACTTGGAAGTATGTCCCAGGCAGCTATCTCTAACACTGGCCCAAATAAACTCTTTAAATTATATTTTGTGCCTCAGCTTCTTCCTTTCAAGTTGACAGCACCTTGAATTGGACCTCCCAGCCTCCAAAACTGTGAGCCAATAAATTTTTGTTCATTGTAAGTCATCCAATCTGGGGTATTGTCATAACAGCACAAACAGACTAAGACACCAAGCCACAGAAGTGTAACTGCCCTCCTCTATTCCTCTTCCATATTTGCTATATCCACCATGATTAATTTTGAAATTATTTCTTTCCTTTTGACAACTTCCCTTGCTATGTGGATATTTCTTCAGGAGAGGTAAAGGGAAAAAAAGGAGGTAATAAAAAAGATAAGAGAACTAGATGGATGAAACTTCTCTTCTACTCATCCCGATTAGTGTCCTGGGGGCACCCACAAACATGCACAGGCTGCAACAGCTGTGTGTGAGAAGGATGATCTGTGAGGCTGGAGGCTGGGAGGACATAAGCTTTGGAGTCAAAATCCATTTGGATCTGAATCACACCTCTGCCAGCCACTCATTCTGTCAGCACAAGGAGGCTCCCCTAACCTGCTGGCCCTACCATCTCCAGTTAGCTAGGCTTAAAATCTGAATATTGTGGACTTGTTCTCACCACACTGTCCTCAGATTCCATTCTCTGCATGCTTGATTCCCGGCTCTGACCCATAATAGTTGGGTAACTGTGGGTAAGTCACTTAATCACTGATTTTCAGTCTTATCATATGAAAATAGACATGATAATAGTATGTACCTCACAGGTTTGTTGTGAAAATTAAATAATTTATTAAAGGCCAAGCATGGTAGCTCACTCCTGTAATCCTAGCACTTTGGGAGGCTAGGTGGGAAGACTGTTTGAGGCCAGGAGTTTGAGATCAGCCCGGGCAATATAGCAACAAAAAATAGAAAAATTAGCTGGCTGTAGTGGCACATGCCTATAGTCCCAGCTACTTGGGAGGCGGAGGCAGGAGGATTGCTTAAGCCCAGGAGTTTGAGGTTGCAGTGTACTATGACACCACTGCTTTCATGTCCAGGTAACAGAGTCACCCTATTTCCAAAAAAATATAAATAAATACATACATAATTTATTACACATTCGAGCAGTATTCATAAATGTTAGCTACCATCATTGTTATTGTTCTCCCCTCACCCTTACAATATAGGGCCCTACCCAGAATTTAGGACTTCTAATGACCTACCAAACAGAAGTCACGTGAAAGGAAGCAGGTTACAATTCTAATTTCAGACATACTAAACTGCAAGAACTTATTGATTCAAAAAGCATAAAAACCAAGACATGTTAAAGGTTTTAGAAAAAAATGTTATTTTTAGTCCAAGAGAAACAAATAAAATTCTCTAATTCTATATTCTGCTTGAGGAAACAAAGAAAATTTTAAATTCTTTGAATCAATTTTCTAAGAGATCTAATCATTAATTTCCTCACAGAATCAAACAAAAGGCAGCAGAACATTTATAATAAAGTTTTTAATGTATGTTATATCTTACCCAACTAAGTAAAAATGGCTGTGCACGCTAATTATTTGAATAAGTTATTTACAAATCTTTATTCTAAAGAAGAAAACACACCTCGTTACTGAAGAATTTATCTAAGAGTGACAGTACACAATCACTTTGGTCCTCATCCTCAGCAACTTCATATTCTGCCTGATTGGAGAAATGGGAGAAAAGAAAAATGTTAGTTAAGCCAGGCGTGGTGGCGCACACCTGTGATCACGGCTACTGGGGAGGCTGAGGCAGAAGGATTGCTTGAGCCCAGGAGTTTGAGGCTGCAGTGAGCTGTGATGACACCACTGCATTTTAGCCAGGACAACAGAGTGAGACTCTGTCTCTTAAAAAAAAAAAAAGTTAGTTAGGTTTCTTCACCAATAACATTTCATAATGTTTAAAATTCTCTGACTTACAGAATTGACTTATTACCCTCAAAACCAGAGACCCTGGTATATTGATCAAGTATCTACAGCTCTTCTTTGGGAAACTAACGGCTATGAGAGGGTAAAAAAGTAGTAAAGCAATGCTTTCCATCATTCTCTCCATGTCGTATTATATTTTCAGCCATTAAATGTGGTCAAATAAAATGGAATAAAATAAATAGCTTGAACTATTCTAGGCAACAGCAATTTAGAAATGTCCAAGAGGTCCTTGGAAAGCTGAGTCCAGAGCTACCAGGGAGAAGTCAGAGTTGGTGATACCAAAGTAGGGTCATCCACACACAGGTGTGAGGTGACTGGCCCTAAGAGTGGGTGACATTATCCAGGCCAGAAAACAGCAGAAGGGTCAGGAGCACAACTTGACTGATACCTGAACATTTGCAGAGTACAGGTCAGGAAGAACTGGAAAAGAACTGATAAGAGAAAAAGAAAACCTAAGGAGAGATCACAAAAGCCTAGAGAAGAGAATTTCAAGAAGAAGCTAGTTAACAAAGTCAAAAGACATGGAAACTCAAGCATAAAGAGGCCTCAAAGTCTCTTTTGCAAGTAGGGGGCCTTAGAAGAGCAGATGGCGTTGGAGAGAGAAGTGAGGGAAGCTAATATACTCTGTATCCTTCATGGGCCCGGCACAGGTTCACGACTATCAGGCTGACGCGGTCAGAATGAGCTTCTCCTTCTATGTTCAAGGGCACTGTATTTACCATGGCAAATAACTAGCATACTGTTTACTTAAAGAACCATTAGACTTAAGTTCTGGGAGTTCTGGATACTGTATAGAATGCAATTAATGGAAAAGAAAGCAGTTGGATGCTATGACGGTCTTTTGACATGCCAACTTGGCAGGCAATGATCCACAGTTACTCAGTCAAACACTAGGCCAGCTGTTGCCGTGATGGCATCTTTATATGTGATTAAAGAGTATAATCAGTTGACTTGAAGTAAGGTAGATAAGCCTAGATAATCTGGGTAGGTCTGATCCAATCACTTGAATGGTGTCAAGAGTACAGCTAAGTTTTCCACTAAGAAGAAATTTCACCTGAGAAGAGCAGCGTCAGCCTATTTCTGGAGAGTTCTACCATGCCCTTCCTGAGGGTCCATCCTACGAATTTCAGACTTTCCTAGACAGACACCACAATTATGTAAGCCAATTCCTTGCAAAGACTCTCTCCTACTGGTTCTGGTTCTATGGTTGAACCCTGAACCAGAGAATAAATATATAATATAAATATATTTTATATTTAAAATATAAGTATATTTTAAAAGTTTAAAAAAATCCATATCGGAGAAAAAAATGAATACAAACTCAATGATTTAAGACAGTCCTTTCCATTTAATGAGTGCTTAATACATATTTGCTGATAGAACTAGGACAGGCCAAAGCAGAGAGAGGAAGGGTCATAACCTTGTTCCAATGGTACAAATAACTAAAAGTAAGAGAGCTTTTCTGCTAAATTTCATTTCCTATTGATCACTTGCTTCTGAATATCACAGTTTTGGAATTCTAGGCTTGCCAGTGGGATTTGTAAAAATTTAGAAATGTAAATTTTTTTTACCTATAGGGAAAACACAGTAAATCTCAAACAGGATACATAAGAATGTAGGAAACTTTATAGAGCACAGTACATTCCATCTAATATGACCATTCTTCTTACACTAACTTTATCCCTTCATATATGATTCTGGGTTTAAGGTGTTTTATGTTTATAGTATCTGCCCTTTGAGAGCAGGAAGGACACTTTTCAGGTGGCTGAACAAGTGTATCATCTTAATTAACCTGTCCACCTTCATACAAATCAAAGCAGCATGTTTCAAAGTCATTCGGTAACTAGATGTGATTCTCCAACACCTAAAATGTAATTCTATATGAAATACCACTTTATACAAAAGAGATTTCTGAACTTAGAAGATAATATGACACCAAGACAGGCAGTCTATCATCTAGCCAGTCTATCATCCAGCCTACATCAGCGACCAGGTCTAGTTTTTAAATTTTCAAAAGCACAAGATTGGGTAGGCAGTTCAACACCGAGATAAATCACTTACCACTGCGTCCAAGAATTCAGTGCATCTCTTTAGAGTAGGCTTTGTATCACAGAATTGCCTGAAGAGAGCTCTTCCTATTGGCTGCTTGTCACAAAGACTGTTATAATCCTTTTCTGGGTGGAAAAGGGATAAGAAGCAAACAAATATAATTGTTACAATCCACCAAGTGCTGTTCTAGACCTTATTTACTGTTTTCACTTGATACAATAAAAGTCAAAAACAGTATATGGTATTATTTTTTAAGCTATTATTTTGTTTACTAATTTAGACTGAGTTTATCATAAACATTTAACATACTCAGGCAGAACCAAAGACAGCTGGAAGAACTCATAAAGATATGTGAAACCTGGGACAGGGCCAGTGGCGCAATGAACAATACGTCTGATCACAGATCGGAAGGCATGTGAAGCCTGACTTGAAATGGCCTGCTCTTCTCCAGAAGGAAATACACAGGGGACTGTGATTCTTGAAGGAGCTGTGCAGGTGTGGTCAACAGCAAAGGAAGACAGGGGCAGAAAAGAGATCTGGGTCTTTCCAATACTCCACCCCCCATATGTTTGGCACAAATTGCATATATGTGAAATATACTGCAGGAATGCACTAAATTAGGTTTTTAAAAGTCTTTCCATGTTATTACCTTTCTGTACTTTCAAAAAGTTACAAATATTATAGATACTTAATGGTTTTTAACTGCTCTTGTGTTTTTGGTTTTGTTTTTTCTTTTCAGTAGGAAATATGTTATACACCTTAATTAACCTTACCTCAAACACTAATATTGTTTTGAGAACAAGTCAATAATATTTGGTCAATGTATTAAGAGAGATATAAAATAAAAAAATCTTATGTCCAAAACAAGTGAATTTAAACTTCGGCAAGAAATCAGCTGCCCTCTAAGCAGTGGCTCTCGATGTGAAATGAACATAATTACTCCTAAGGTGACTCTAAAGCTGAAGAATTAAAATGAAATTCATGAAAAGTAGGGGAGCCATAAATCCCTCAATTGAAGGGTTTATTAACACCAAGTAATTCTGGGAATCTAAATAGTCCTGCTTTGAATCATGAAATTTGCACATGGAAAAGGACATTTTTGTTGCCAGTATATTGTTTAAACAAACATCACAACAGTTTTGCAAAAACTCTACAACCTGCTTTGTCCAATTTTGCTATCACATTTTACTTTAGGGATATTTATTAGCTACACTTAAAAAGAATTCTGTCAGAAAGTTATTATTTTAAAGCACTAAGAGTTGTTAATATTTTCCTCCCTAATCCAAAGGTTCAGAAACATTCCTGGTTTCCAGCTGAGATGGCAGATGGAGCACACAGGTCTGCCTATATTTTATCCGGATTCCTAATGAAACAACCTAATATTAAACAAAACCAAAATACCAACAAAAAGAATGAAACCCTAACACAAAAAAAGAGTACAGGGCACCCTTGGGAGTCAGAATTTTGAGGATTGTCTGGAAGATAGAAAGCTGATGGGGATGGATTATAAAAGGAAGCATCAGCTTAAGCCCCAGAGAGCTGGACCTCTTCAGGAAGCCCTTTCCCAATATTTAGATCAGGGAAGCCCCTCCCCAATCTGGATCAGAATGGCTAGCTGAGAGACTTTTCCTTTAGGCTAAAGCTCACTTTAAAGAAAGTGGTCATCTGCCAGGAGAGATATTGGGACCTGAGAGGGAGAAAAAGAACACAGCTTAAGGAACTAAAGTGCTCTCCTAACAAAGTCAAGCAATTCTGCCTGTGGCTGCTGGAACATGTGCCCTGTCAAGATGCCAGCCATCATAGGCCAGGTGCGGTAACCCTAGCACTTTGGGAGGCCAAGGCATGAGGACCATTTGAGGCCAGGATTTTGAGCCCAGCCTGAGCAAGAGTGAGACCCCGTCTCTACAAAAAATACAAAAATTAGCCGGGCATGGTGGTGCGCACCTGCAGTCACCGCTACTCAGGAGGCTGAGGCAGGAGGATCGCTTGAGCCCAGGAGTTAGAGGTTGTAGTAAGCTATGATAATGCCACTGTGTTCTAGCCTGGGAGACAGAGCGAGACCCTGTCTCAAAAAAACAAAAAAAATAAAAACAAAAAGCCATCCCATTGGCACACTCACTTGCCAAAATGCCATTCGAGAGAGAGGACACCTTGGAAAACAGAATTATGCAACCGCAGGGAAAGCCATGTTAGCCACCTGCATTAACAAATTATTCAGGTTTAAAATAATCTGAATAAATAACCTTAGATTTCCAGACATGTAGAAAAGCAGCAGCAGCTAAAAAAAAAAAAAACCCCATAAAACAAAAATAACAGCAGAAAAACTGAACCAGGAAAAAAGAGAACATAAAATATGTCTTTTAAAGCTGTAATTGGTATCCTCTGAGATACTGAACAGACTCTTAGGCACCAATGAAAAAGAATGCAATCATACAACTAGAGAGAGTTCTTAGAAATTAAAAAATATGATTAGTAAAAAATTTCTTGGGATGAGCTGAATACTTTATATGTGCACAAATGCATTTATGTTGATCTGGATAATAAAGAAGAAATTTTAAATGATTTGTAAAAAGCAGACAGAAAATATGATAGAATATTTAAATGTAGAAGATAGATCCAGAAAGTCAAATATCTGTCTTTTAGAAGTTCAATGAGGTAAGCCAGATAAAATGGAGGAGAAGAAGACAGACAGATACACGATAGATAGATAGAGACACATAGACATTAATAAATCAGAAGGACATCTGTATAAACAAAGTTCTGGGCTTGAAAACCAATGTTTTCAAAGTTTGAGGGATTGTATGTAAGTAGGGGAATCATTCAATTCCATAACTATCAAATAAGACAAAAAAGGGACATTTGCCAAAATTCAGGAACTCAAAATTTTACATGTACCTTCTTAAAAAAAATTACTTGAGGAGCTATAACAATAAAATGAGGAAGAAATCAAAGAAAGAGGACATGATAGAAACCAAGGATGAACCATTTGGGTATAATCCAGAAAAAACAAAGAAAACTCGAAAAAATAAATAACTGCATCAAAATATTTGGAAGATCATCCTTGGCAAAGTCTGAACAATGCAGAATATTTTCTTGTACACGGCTCCAAGTATACTTACTTGGTTCTGGATTACATGGTATATATTAACACATAGAGGCATGTCTCAAGATACTATGTTTAGTTCGAGACCACTGCAACAAAATGAATACCGCAATAAAGCAAGTTACATAATTTTTTTGGTTTCCCAGTGCATATAAAGGCCGTGTTTACAAGATACTGTAGTCTATTAAGTATGCAATAGCATTATGCCTTAAAAAACCATGTGTATATCTTAATTTAAAAATACTTTTTTGCCAAAGAACGCTAATGATCATCTGAGCCTTAGGTGAGTTGTACCCTTTTTGCTGGTGGAAGGTCCTGCCTTGATGTTGATGGCTGCTGCTGACTGATCAGGGTGGTGGTTGCTGAAGAATGGGGTGGCTGTGGTAATTCCTTAAAATAAGAACAATGAAGTTTGCTGCACTGATGGACTTCCTTTCATGAAAGATTTCTCTGCAGCATGCGATGTTGTTTGATAGCATTTTACCCACAGTAAAACTTCTTTCAAAATTAAAGTCGGTTCTCTCAAACTCTGTCACTGTTTTATCAAGTAAGTTTATGTAATATTCTAAATCTTTTGTTGTCATTTCAACAATGTTCATAGCATCTTCACTAGGAGTAGATTCCATCTCACGGTATCATTTTTTTTTGTTCATCTGTGAGAAGCAACTCCTCATTCATTCAAGTTTTATCACAAGATTGCAGCAATTCAGTCACATCTTCCCACTCCACTTCTAATTCTAGTGTTTTTGCTATTTCCACCACATCTGCGGTTATTTCCTCCACTGACATCTTAAATTCCTCCAAGTTACCTGTGATGGTTGAAATTAACTTCTTCCAAACTTCTGTTAATGTTGATGTTTTGACCTCTCTCCATTAATCATGAATGTTCTTAACGGCATCTAGAATGGTGAATCCTACCCAGGTTTTCAATTTACTTTGGTCTCGCCTTATCACCTGGAGCTAGAGTACAGTGGCATTATCGTAGCTCACTGCCTCAAACTCCTGTGCTCAAGTGATCCTCCTGCCTCAGCCTCCTGAGTAGCTGGGACTACAGGTACATGCCACCACGCCCAGCTACCTTTTGTATTTTTTGTAGAGACGGGGTCTCTCGCTCAGGCTGGTCTCAAACTCCTGGCCTCAAGCAATCCTTCCCACCTTGGCCTCCCAAAGTGCTAGGATTACAGGTATGAGCCACTGCACCTGCCCCAAAATGTATTTCTCAAATAATAAAACTTGAAAGTCAAAATGATTCCTTGACTGCAGAGTGGATATCGTGTTAGTCCCATGGAAACAACATTCATTTCCTTGTACATCTCCATCGGAGTTCTTGGGTGACTAGGTGTATTTTCAGTGAGCAGTAATATTTTGAAAGTAATCTTTTTCTGAGCAGTAGGTCGTAATAGTTGGCTTAAAACATTCAGTAAACCATGCTGTAAATAGATGTACATTCATCTAGGCTTTGTTATTCCATTTATAGAACACATGCAAAGCAGATTTAGCAAAATTCTTAAGAACTCAGGATTTTTGGAATGGCAAATGAGCACTAGCTTCAATTTAAAGTCACCAGCTACATTAGTCCCTAACAAGAGAGTCATCCTGTTTTTGAAGCTTTGAAGCTAGGTATTGACTTCTCTCTAGCTATGAAAGTTCTAGATGGCATCTCCCTCCCATATAAGGCTGTTTCATCTACATTGAAAATCTGTTGTTTAGTGTAGCCACCTTCATCAATGATCCTAGTAGATATTTTGGATAACTTTCTGCAGCTTCTATATCAGCACTTGTTGCTTCACCTTGCACTTTTATGCTGTGGAGATGACTTCTCTTTCCTTTAAACCTCATGAATCAACCTCTTCTAGCTTCAAACTTTTCTTCTGCAGCTTCTTCACCTTTCTCATCCTTCATAGAATTGAAGAGACCAGCCTGCCCCCTTCCACTGGGTGTTACAGGATGAAGGGTCCTCTGAACACGGGGGTCCAGGGCCCTTCCCCTTCTCATTCTTTGTTTATTCTCTATGAGGACCTTATCCGCTTTGAGTCTCATGACCTCTAAATGCTACCTATATACAGATATGTCCCAGATTCCTATCTTCAGCCCAGAGTTCTATGAGTTATAAACATGAACATACAGCTTCCATTCAGGCAGGCTGGTGCCCTTGTGTGCCCTATCTCAGTGAACGCACAAGACCTGGAAGTCAACCTTAATGCCTTCCCTTTCTGTACCCCCAAAGTTATTGGAGTCTACTTTCTAAGTGTGATATTGTGAAATATATATTCGATCTTCCATCTTTTTTCCTGGCATAGGACTGACTCCTAAAATCCTAGGAATCTCCAAAATGATGTCTTTTGTATGTTAATGAGTTGACTGATGGCTGGCAGCCCCTAGGTAGCTCCAGAATGGGGCTGGTCACCAGAAAGATCAAGGCATGATTGGAGGGTTGGGACTTTCAGCCCCACATCCTCCCTCCCAGGACCAGAGGTGAGAGAGGGTAAATCCATCACCAATGGTCAATGATTTAATCAATCAGGTGTATGTAATGAAGCTTCCATAAAAACCCAAAAGGACTGGCTTCAGAGAATTTCTGGATAGCTGAACACATGGAGGTGTCTGGAGAGTGGTTTCCCTGGAGAGGGCATGGAAGCTCCACACCCTGTCCCCCATACCTCGCCCTAGGTACCCCTTCATTTGTATCCTTTTTTACTAATATCCTTTATAACAAACCAGCAAATTTAAGGAAGTGTTTCCCTGAGTTCCATGAGCCACTCTTGCAAACTAATTAAACCTGAGGAGGGAGGCAATTTACAGCCAGTTAGTCAGAAGCACAGGCTACAACCTGGAGCTTCTGACTGGCATCTGAAGTAGGGGCGGTCCTGTGGGACAGGGCCTCAGCCTGTGCGACAGATGCTATATCAGGTAGATAGTGTCAGAATTGAATAGGATTAGAAGACACCCAGCTGGTGTCCACTGCAGAATTGCTTGCTTGCTTGATGGGTGGAGAAAAAACCCAACGCATTTGGTCACAAAAGTCTTCTCTGTTGTATAAAAGGAGAGGAGAAATAGTTTTGAGTTATTCCAGTCTCAGACTAAGTACCTCTCATAGTCATTCAATTTTCCAATTCCATCACCCCCATCCCAAACCAAGTTACCATCGTCTCTTGCCTGGACAATGACAACAGTTTCCTATGCGGTCTTCTTATTTCCATTCTGAGCCTCTCTAATCCCAATCTAATTACATCATTCCTCTGCTAAAAATATGCCAATGTCAACTTTTCATAACATTAATGACAAAAACCTCTACCAGGCCTGCAAACTCCTGCCTACCTTTTTTCCTCTCATCCAGTGCCGCTCTCTTCCTTCGTCTTTGCTCCAGAAAAACTAGACGTTCTTGAGTTGCTGGAAATTGCCAAGCTCCTTCCCACCCTGGGGCCCTTGCTGCCTGGAACATTCTTTTCCCCTTCTTAGTACATACTCACAGCCCAGTTCCTTTCTTAGGAACTGGGCCTTCTCTGATCTTCTCTGCCTTACCTGCAACTAGGTTAAGGTCCTCCCATCTGGCTGTCTGTAGTTTTTCCTTCAGAACACTTACTACAATTTGTAATTATGTTTCTTTCTGTAATTGTTTATTTTATATCAGTCTCTGCCAAGAGACTGTAAGCTCCATGAGGGCAAAGATCTTGTCTGTTTTCAACCACTATATTTCCAGCAGCATGCTCACTGCTTGGTACAAAAGGGTAAATAAATGAAGATATTTAAAGGTTAACTAATGGGATATTTAATATAGTTTACTTCACTCTATGTACTAAAAAACTACCACAAAGCATTAGAAGTATAGTGAGGTAATTTATATGCAAATGTACCTAAAATATAATTCCATGATTCCATAAATATATTTGATAGCATAAATAGTCCCACTGAAAATTTCACAATATCTTAATTACAACGTAAATGCCAAATGATGGAATCAACCTCCATACTAATTTATGTATACCATATTCAGAAAAAAATACTATTAACACTATGGATCAAATATCAGTTAGTCCAAAGAAGATACACTCATGGCCAAAAGCACAGAAAAAGATGTTCAACATCATTAGTCATTAGAGAAATACAAATCAAAACACAAGGAGATGCCACTTCTCACCCACTAGGATGGCTGTAATAAAACAAAAAACAAAGAGGAAAATAAAAAGTGTTAGGGGAGGATGTAGAGCAATGGAATACTTGCTAATGGGAATGTAAAATGGTAATGCCACTTTGGAAAACAGTCTGGCAGTTCCTCAAAAAGCTAAACATAGAATTACAATATGATCTAGCAAATTCTGAGTACATACACAAAAAAGTGAAAGCAGAGACTCAAACATGTATTTGTACACCAATGTTCCTGGCAGCACTATTCACACAGCCGAAAAGTTGGAATAACCTAAATATTCATTGACAGATGAATGGATAAATAAAATGTGGCATTACCCACACAATATCCAATTTAATGCCACTGAATTGTACACTTAAAAATGGTAACTTTTAGGCTGGGCATGGTGGCTCACACCTGTAATCCTAGCACTCTGGGAGGCTGAGGCAGGAGGATTGCTTGAGGTCAGGAGTTCAAGACCAACCAGAGCAAGAGTGAGACCCCATCTCTACAAAAAATAGAAAACTTAGCTGGGCATGGTGATGCATGCCCGTGGTCCCAGCTACTCGGGAGGCTGAAGCAGGAAGAACATGTGAGCCAGGAGTTTGAAGCTGCAGTGAGCTATGATGATGCCACTACACTCTAGCCTGGGCAAAAGAGTGAGACTCCATTTCAAACAAATAAAAAAAGAGTAACTTTTTTTATATATATTTTACTATGATTTAAAAGAACCCAGTACATGAATAATCGTAGCAGCATTATTCATAAAAGACAAAAAGTAGAGGCTGGGCACGGTGGCTCACGCCTGTAATCCTAGCTCTCTGGGAGGCCGAGGCGGGCGATTGTTTGAGCTTAGGAGTTCGAAACCAGCCTGAACAAGAGCGAGACACCATCTTTACAAAAATTAGAAAGAAATTAATTGGACAACTAAAAATATATATAGAAAAAATTAGCCAGGCATGGTGGCGCATGCCTGTAGTCCCAGCTACTCGGGAGGCTGAGGCAATAGGATCGCTTGAGCCCAGGAGTTTGAGGTTGCTGCGAGC
>CAUYSK010083653.1:0-17175 GCA_963575035.1 Avahi laniger | reverse complement strand
CTGAGCAAGAGCGAGACCCCATCTCTACCAAAAATAGAAAGAAATTAATTGGACAGCTAAAAATATATATAGAAAAAATTAGCCGGGCATGGTGGCACATGCCTGTAGTCCCAGCTACTTGGGAGGATGAGACAGTAGGATTGCCTGAGTCCAGGAGTTTGAGGTTGCTGTGAGCTAGGCTGACGCCACGGCACTCGCTCCAGGCAAGAGAGTGAGACTCTGTCGGAAAAAAAAAAAAAAAAAAGTGCACACAGGCTCTGTCTGGGCTGGCAGTTTCCTTAGGAGTCGCCGTTAAAGCGCTGCTTATAGCTTGATGGGCCTGGTCCTTCCAAGGCAAGATGGCAAAACTTGTCTTAAGCCAGATTGAAGGTGGCTGTAAAATCAACTCAGCTGGAAGGGAACTGCAGAAACACCCCAGGACTCCCAATCACAGCTCCAATGGATTCACTCCTCTCCGGCCACCCTCATACTTGATAGGACCATAGCAGCAGCCTCTTTGGGGTCTCCCTGCTTCACCCAACTTCTCCTTCCACAGCAGACAGAGGGTGTTTTTAAAACAAAAATCAGCCCATGTCACACACACCTGCTTAAAGCCCTTCCACACTCTTCTGAACCTCCTCCCATGGTACTTTGAATAACCCCGAAACTGTTTTTTCCCATCACTCAAACCTCAGCTCCAAAGTCACCTCCTCAGAGAGGCCTTCCCTGACCACCCTGTCTAATAAGCCCCCCGCACCCTGTCCTCCATCATTTTTCATCTCAACAGTTTGTCATTGTTTGACTGTTCTCTGGTTGCATGTCCATCCGCCTGCTAGACTAAAAACCCCATGAGGGCAGAGCCTTTGTGGGTTTGGTTCAAAATGTAATTCCTGCAACCATCAAGGATATGGGAGGTGCTGTATGAACTTTGCTGATTGAATGAAACAACCGCAAGGTAATTGTCCTGTGCCCTTTCCCTGCTCCATCAGTTTTGGAGCTGAGCAAGCTGAAGCCCTGGGTAAAGTGTGAGGTGTTTGAGCTCACCCCACATGCTGTCAACCTGGCGGTGGCAGAGGCAAGACTGGAGCCCTGTCCACTGACTCTCTGCCCTGGGCTGTCCTGCCGGTGAAATTTCAGGCTCACAAGGATGTCTGATGCTCTCGAGGTGCTCTGAACTGTGGTGACTTTTGGATGTACCCACTACCCCAAGAGGATGTGATCTGATGCCACGTCCCAAGCCTCTGATTTTCCTCCGAACTTGAACCTTTTAAAGAAAAGAGAAGAACAAAACCACTGGATATCATCATCTAACGTCTTGCCAAATGTCACACTGAATTCAGGCCCAATCTACTCACTCTAACAAATTTGAGAAGATCTTAAAGTCACTAAAAATTTTTCAAATAAATTTTTATCAAAATAATAATTGAACACAGTTTTAAAAATCCAATAACACTAGCAAGCTTATAATTAAAAAATACACAATCTTGTTTAATGCTAAGCCAAGTGGTGTACTATCACATTTATTTTCTGGTATAACTTTCTTAGTTTCCTGGGGCTAATTATTACTCATTTTTTTTTCTTTGCTTAGATTTCTTTGAACCTTTGGCCAAATCTTCCCACATCCTCTGATACACCAAAAATGTTTCTCAGTACAATTTTTCCCAATCATAAACCTGTTTGCTAGTCTCTCAGTTCCATATTTTCCCAGAGATGGTGCTTCTGGAACATTCCTTCTTCTCACTCTTCTCTGGGACTTGTGGGTCTCTGGGCCTCCTGGCTGCAGTTAAGGAAACTAGAAAGGCTTAGAAGCTAGTGGGAGCCATGTCTTCACTCTACCTTGAGTCTTTGGCTTCACACCTGTGCTCAGCCACCTTCCCTTACCTTTCTCCTTAAGAACAATGTCAACATTTCACTGTCTATCCAAAAGCAAGTGTAGGGTGGAAGGAGGTGGTGTGATATTATCACATTTTAACCTGGGCCCTCCCAATGTTTCAATTTGACATTATAATTGGATGCTATAGCTTCGGCAGAATTTTGTGAGAATTTGGTCAGGTTGTTGTTGAAGTAAATCTTACGGTACCTCTGAACTTACTCAGGCCCTCAAGTCCTAAGGCAACATAAAAGAATAAATTAATTGGGAAGAAACAGAATCCTTCAAGCATCTCCCAGATCTCATTATTCCATTCAGAGCCAGCCTTAAAAGTGGTCATTGTCATGATTTGAAGTGAGTTCTCAAGAGCCCTAGCCCTGAATATCACCCGTACAGGTGCTTAGAAAAGGCTGCCTGAATGTCCACCATTATTACTCTAACTCTATTGCATTAGGGTCTGTTGCTGAAACTCAGGTTTCTCTTGGAGGGATCACACTTTAAAGTACATCCAGGTTTTTAATTCAGGGAGAATGTGTACTGACTGCTTTCTAGAGAGCAGGTGACCGGAGGGACAGTGGATAGGCCCTTCCACAGGACTGCAGCCCGCCGCAGCATGCAGAGAGGATGGTGGGCCCTCCATCAGCGGGAGAGCCGTACCAAGGGCGCTGGGGGAACTGGCACATCTGTATCAACAGCAGCCCCTCAGTTCTTCTTCATCTTCATCCCTTGCCTGGATTTCTCACTCCCAAGTCACACGTGGGACTTTCTGGCTTCCTTTTGCGCCATGACAGCATATAGCAGACATCAGAAAGGATGGACCCAGCCCTTCCTGTCCATGGCGTGGCCGGTGAGAGTGAAGATGCCTAGTTTGATCTGACTCGCGCCCAGGAGAAGCAGGGGAAAGCCTTATCCTGTTGGCACAAGGACGCCAGCACCACCCTGTGGCACCTTGATGACACGGAATCTGCCCTGAGGCCCACAGTGGCTGCCGAGGTCTCTCCCGCTAGAGCTGGCTGGACCAGAGGCTTTTGTGACGTGTGGAATCGAGGAGCACCAGAGCTTGCTGGGGGTCTCCCAACTGTCTAACTCCATTTTGCACCCGCTCTCTAAAGAGGAGAACTCAGGAAAGGGTTAGCCAGGACTGACGCAGTGTGGGCTTCGCAGGACACTACGAGGCCTCCATTCTGTGTAGATAGATGCCATTCTCTCCGTCTATTTTTTCATTCTTTCTCCTCTGGTACTCTCTCTCTCTCTCTCTCTCTCTCTCTCCTTCAGTCCCTTCCTTGGCTCCCTTTGTTTCTGTCTCTGGTGTTCTCCATACATAGCTTTCCTTTCCAAATCAAGGAAGCATCAAAACAATGAGACAAACCTCGACCCTTAACGTTCTGAGCTGGGAAACTTTACTGGGCATTAGCTCTGCAGATAATGTGTGTGTTTGTTTTCTGATAATTTCACATAGTTTCGTGTCATGTGAAAGAGGAAGAGTCCTGGTCTGTTTTCCCATCAAGATATGGACACTATTGCCCCATCCGTGACTAAAAGCATGCTCGCCCTGAATTAGCAAATGGGTCTTTGCCCGCTAGGTTTTGTCAGTGACTATAACCTTGAGCTTGTTCTCAATAGTGACTAAAAGCTTAGTTGAACCTAACTATAGATCAAATCGATAATATAACCATGCAGAGGAAAACAAAGAACTGATCCAAGAAACTTTTGAACAAAGTACTCTGCACAAACTTGGTGGGATGTAGTCCAATGATTGTAAGACTCCAGAAATCTTTACCTTTACTGAGATGGTTTGTGGTCAGTGGTGATTGCAGTGAAGTAATTCCTAAACTATTTTGTGTATGTTGTAGTAAATGAGTAAATAGATGGGTATTTGGGGGAGCTAGGATTTTACTGTGGGAGAAGGGAGAGATGAATATGGAATAGGGGAAAAAGGGAAGAACTTTGGTGTTGGATTGGAATTGGAAGTATTCGTACAAATGCATGTTTTAAAAAATAGATATATATTTCCTAGTTCTGTTTGGTCCAAAGGCCACAAAGCAATGACAGTCCAGGGGAAATGACCTCCAAATGGAGCCAGAGCTCCCTGGAGAAATGGCTAATTCCAGGACTGAGGAAGGGAAAATACAAAGTGAGTCTGGAATGTCTTGTTATGCCAAAAAGTACTCAAAGCAAGGAAGTGTTTAAAAACTGATGAGATGTCAAGAAGACATAGCAGCTATCTCAGAAGAGCCCACATTGGTTAAATTTGGGTCAATTGGAACATTGAAAAGAATAGTGAAAGCAATAAATCATAACACACCAAATTAAAAAATCAATGAGTCCATTGAGACACTAAAAAAATAATAAGTGTGGAACAAGATGGGAAATCTCTTCTTTATAGAATAAAGCCACCAAATAAATGTAAAAAGAGTGACAAAATTTGAAAATCATCATTTTCCAACTACCCATTTCATTAACAGAAGCAAGTAAAGGTTCATCAAGAGACGGCTAACCCTTGGGTAAAGCCCTTAGGGAATAAGAGGCTCACACAGTCTCAAAATATCACTCCAGTGATGTCCACACATTAGAAGGGAAAAAGTACTTTTGTGCCAAATGATCAAACTTAACATCACCTAAAATGAGACAAACTGACCACATATAACTCCTGATGTGAGGCACCAAGAAAAATACACAGTCATTTAATATTCCTGCCAAAATGTTTAATTTGAACGTAATCATAAAGAAATAATCAAACAAACCCAAAGCTGAGGAACATTCTACAAAATAACTTGCCTGTATGCTTAAAAAATATCACTATACTGAAAGATAGGGGGAAAAAGCTGTTATGACAACTAAATGCAAATATGTTCCTAGATTGAATCATTAATATATATTTTTAAAGCTATAAAGGGCATTTTGGGGACAATTTGGAATATTCTAACATGGACCCTGTAATAGTACTGTGTTGATATTAAATTTCCTGAGTGTGCTAGTTATTAACATACTGTGTTTAGGTAGCAAAATGTTCCTGTTCTTTGAAAATAAACACAGAAGTATTTATCTATGGAGTGTTATGATATCTGCAACTTACTCTCAAATGATCTGGAAGGGGAAAAAAAAACATTTATATGAAGTAAATGGTGGAAGAGAGGTAACAATCTCTACAAATATGATAAAATGTTAACGAAATTTTCTAGATAAAGCATATATAGATATGGGTCGCAGTATTTTTTTCAACTTTTTTGTAGGCTTGAGAATTTTTAAAATAAAAAGTTCTGGGGAAGGCCGGGCGCGGTGGCTCACGCTTGTAATCCTAGCTCTCTGGGAGGCCGAGACAGGCGGATTGTTTGAGCTCAGGAGTTCGAAACCAGCCTGAGCAAGAGCGAGACCCCGTCTCTTCTAAAAATAGAAAGAAATTGATCGGACAACTAAAAACACATAGAAAAAATTAGCTGGGCATGGTGGCACGTGCCTTTAGTCCCAGCTACTCGGGAGGCTGAGGCAGAAGGATCTCTTGAGCCCAGGAGTTTGAGGTTGCTGTGAACTAGGATGACGCCATGGCACTCACTCTAGCCAGGGCAACAGAATGAGACTCTGTCTCAAAAAAAAAAAAAAAAAAAGTTCTGGGAAAAGCAAGCTTATGGCTAGAAACAAATGTATGGAGGATTGCTCACCACAATCCAGTTGAGCCCAGGTTCGAGGCTCGGTCAGGTCCGTAGCCTCTGACAGACACACTTTCTGGGAGCAGAAAAAGGATTCGAACTTTCCAAGAGATCAATTCCTGAGCACCAGGTGTCTCTGGTTGGCTCCTCTCATCCTCTTGGGACCCGGAAGGGTGAGGAACCTAACCCGGAGTGACTGAGCCCCACCTCCCGTCCTGGAATGGGGATTTCCGATGCTGTCCCCAGTGCCTCTAAAGCGAGTTTCCGTAAGTCAGATCTCCATGCCACAGAGCAGAGTATTTCCATAATTCCACAGTGAGGTCCGGGGCAGTGTATTCTAAACACAGCTGCTCATCACAGTCACTTGCAGGGCTGGTTAAACCACAGATTGCTGGGCCCTACACCCCCACTTTCTGACTTGTTGATCTGAAGTGGGCCCCAAAATTCATATTTTTAGAGAAATGCCCTATTTTGGGTACGTCTATTTTGGATATAGGTATTGAAACCACAGAACAGGTGACGTTTGAAGAACTTTTCTACTCTAGGTGCATCTCCACTTAAAAATAGAGAATAAAAATATAGACACACTTAAGAAACAGGCAGAAATTTTTCTTTGTTCAGTTTAGTCCTGGGATGGTAAATTTCTTCTGTCTCAGAGTCAAAGGCTGCAATGTAAGTTACACTCACTGCTTCTGAGTGGGTTAAATAACCAAGCCACAGCTTGGGTCTTGAGGTTGGAAAGGTACTTTCAAATGTCACAGACGCCGGGTATTTGAATGAGGAATGTGGTCCCGGTGCCTTCCAGGCAGAGCTTGCCTGTGCCAGGCTGGCAGGTTCTTGGCATGGCCCCGCCCCTGTCTTCCCTGGCTTCTAAGAGCTTTGTCTCTGCCATGTGGGAAGCGAACTGTCTGGGTCTAGAAATACACCAATGCACCAAATATATCTGTGAAAGCTAGAAGTCTGGAATCAGAAACAATTAGTGCGCAGAAGAAATTAGCCATCGTCTAGTTTTCTTCTCCTCTAACCATCATAGAGGTTGGCGAGCTGTGAGCTCCAGAAAGCTTTGTCACATGTCTGGGATGTGTCAGAGATGGGTCTCAATCAGAGTCCAGAGGGGCTCCAGTGTGCCCCACAGACTCTCCAGCTTATCTCTGTTTGGTTCAAACATTCCCTGTTTTTAGGGATATGTGACGATAATAAAAGTATAAAAGGCAAGTGAAGCAGAAATTGCTGAGAGCTAAGCCAGAAAATTTAGGCCAAGTTCTCAGTAGCAAAAATGTGCCTAACAAGTTTTGGAATCTTTTCCCCTTTATTTCTCCCTTGGGTCTTTCCCCCAAAATTAATGCTTTCAGTATCTACTTGTCCTTAAAAGATAACAATATTTAGGACTTCATGATAATGGGAATGAGTTCTTTTGCTATCAGATTTTGTCCAATTTGGGTGAATTAAAAATTAAACAAAGCCTCGTATGGAAAATACTTTAAAATTGTTAGCTCGCAGCTACATTTAAAAATAGGTATTTAAAATATGTTAATCAAATATTTATGTACTAGATATTGTTCTAGGTTCTGGGGATACGGTAGTGAACAAAACATACTAAAAATCTAAAAGTCCTTCCCTGCTGGAAATTGCAATCTTGTGGGTAAAACAGTAGAGGTGAATTCAACTGGCAATTTGTAGTTATAGTCTGGATAAATTCAACTTTAAATATTAACCACCAAGCGCAATAATGTTGTGTGAAAACAATCTACTAACATATAACACCTTTTCTTGTTTTTAAACAAGACTTTGGAATTATAAGACACTAGATAAGGCTATTGCATATATTTGCATGTCTGTGTTCCCTTTTTTTAAACTAGAACAGATGAAAAAATTGGCCTGTCCAAGTCTTAAATTTCCTAGAAATTTTACTTCTTTTGGGGACTTTCAGAATTTAAAAGGATTAGCAGTATTTGATTTGGGCCAACCTCTCCTGGAGCAGTAGACACTTGTCCTTGGAGTTTGGGGGACTAGTCAGAATCCTTTTGGTTATAAAGGACCCACTTGAGTGTGCTCAAGAAAAGGGGCCTTAGTCATGAGACACCAAAAGGAAAACACAACAAAACCTGTGGACCAGAGCCCAACACCGCCAGATCTCATGGGACTAAGATGGGAAATCCCAAACAGCTGTCAAAAACAAGGTCTCTCTCCCTCTCTCTCTGTCTCTCTCTCTGTCTCTCTCTCTTTCTCAGCTTCTCAACACATCTACTCTCCCTCTTAGGTTTCAGCTTCTCCTCTCCCCAAATCTCACCTTGTTCATGGGTCATAGTGGCCACAATGGCCACCCAGCCTCAGTTCTGCCTTCCTTTTCGATGGCAGTGCCACCACCATCACCACCTGGGAATTTCCCTTTGGAGGTTCTTGGTTTAAATTCTCAAGAGAGAAACCTGATTAGTCTGCCTCATTTTCTTGAGCCACCCACATAGGGGTGGCTGATTTATGGATGGCTTCCTCCTTGGGCCGGACATCACTCCCCATCCTATTGACTGTGATTACAGTCAGATGATGTGAAAATGACCACTGAGAGCAGCAGCACCTGTCAGTGAGGCAGATTCCTCCAGAAGGCAGTGTTTGGAGACAGGCACCCTGAAACTGTTGTAGTATTGTGATGGTATATTTTCTTTTTTATCAGATCAGAACCTTTGGGGATACCTATGATTGCTCCTGAACTCCATGAGGGTTTAACTATGTACCTGTTGTGTCCTGGGCAAAGTCAGGGGATGGGGGTACCCAAAAAGAAGCCAGAACTGGACCTAGGAGCACAGTCTTTTTTAGAAATTCCTGGCATCTGTAAACAGAAATTAAAAAAAAAAAAAAAAAAGGAAGAGGGTGCTGTCTGGTTTGTGTTTCCTATTATCCTCTACTGTTTTTTGAATCTGGGTTCAGGCTAAGCTTGGGCCAGGGTGGACCCTTGTGGAAGTTAAAAGGAAAGGCACTCCATTTGGGCAATTTTCAGGCTGAGCTCATGGCAGAACATCAGTCTGGGAAGTCTTGTGGGCAGATTTCTACTTAGAATGGGATCAAGGAGTAAGCTAAGTATAGTCAGTGAAATTTTGGTTTAATCAGTCTAGAGAGGATGGTGGGACCACAGAACAGTATAAACGGCCAAAAATCAAGCTCAAAGTGTTCCTCGTGTCAGAGTGAGGGTAGCTGAGAATTTCATCCTAGATGTCCAAGCAGGCTGATGAGATGGGATACTTAGTATTCCAGAAAAAACAGGAGGGCCCATCAGAAGGCTGCTGTGCTTTGATCAGGGCGGGTGATATGCAGCAGGTTTTGCAGAGCCAGTGATCAACGAGACTGGTGACAGCGAAGGTGGGTGGCAAGGAGGTGAGAGTGCAGACTTTCGGGTCAGACAGAAACTTTTGGAGCTGCATGATTGGGTAAGCTTCAGTTTCCTCATCTGAAATATGGAGATGATATCTATTTCTTAGAGCTGTGAGGAAGGTTAAATATGATGTTATCAGTAAAGTTGAAATGTTAGCTATAATTTAACTATGTTCATTATCATCAAAATATTTGCCTACGCCGACTCACTTAACACATTACCATGCAATATTTCACTTGGCTCTTGCCATTCAGAACTGCATTTCCTGACCACAACAATGAGCAGAAGTTAGGGGAAAAGAAAAATGCTTTCGATACTTCTTTTGAGGCTACCTCTTCTTTTTACAATTCTCTTTAATCTGGGCTCAAAGCTTCTATTCTGGAGTTGAGGGCTAAAACCCCTGGGATAGACAGGACTGGAATCAAAATTTACACTAGAGTTCTAAATGACTGCTATAAATTTTTATGAGGAAATTTTTGGTGGTAAGGGCAGGGATGGGGAGGAGAAGACACAGTATATATGGTGCTTAAGTAAGTGAAAGCGAATGACAATAGGTCAAGAGAACCAAGGACATAGTACTCACTTTTTCTCATGACCAGCTTGGCCTAAGTGTTTCTCAAAAAGTATTTTGTTAAGTTCTATAACACTTCTGGAAAATTCATGATGTGAACCAGTGTATTAAAGGTTCTGAGAAGTTCTACAGCCAAGAAAATGCCCTCACCTCATTTAGCTCAGCATTCTCAAATTTATTGCCCACAGAACCCCTTTTCTCAACGTAGAACCTATCAGCCTCCGTAGGAACCACGAACACACTCCATGCTTAATCAAAGAAAGGAGTACACCCAGTTCCAACTTCTCTCTTGATTGTCTCACTTTGACTTATCTAGGTGCATTGGAGAAGCCATGATTAGGCAAATAAGATAATTATCTTCAAACGTCTGTAAGGTTGGCACATTGGACTGTGGGATTTAGATTTGCTCTATGTAACTCCAAGGAATAGAGTGAAATCCAGTGTAGACACTTGTAAAAGTGACCATTTTCATATTCCATAAGCCAGCCATCCACCTTGTAGGTATATATCCTAGAGAAACTCTTGTACACATGTACCAGGAGATGTGTATAAGAATGTCCTAGGCAGGACTATTTTGCAAGCGCCAAACTAGAAATAACCAAATGTCTACCAATAGGAAAATGGATAAATAAATTGTAGTATTTTCCTACAATGAAATAATATTCAAGGATGAAAATGAAAAAAACTATAGATACATGCAACAACATGGAAAAGTTTTGAAATCACGTTGACATGAAAAAAAGTAAGTTGTAGAAGACTACATATGATATAGTTTTTATAAACTCAAAATCAAGCCAGATGGAATGATATATTATTTAAGGGTGTATTTGTATAATAAAATTATTTTTAAAGGATAGCAAGAGATATCATTATTCATAATAGCCAAAAGATGAAAACAAACCAATTGTCTTTCAACTGATGAATGGATAAATAAAATGTGGTATATTCATACAATGGAATGTTATTAGGCAATATAGAGAAATAAAGCACTGATGTAAGCCACACATGGATGAACCTTGAGAACATTATGCATAATGAAGGAAGCGAGTCACAAAGGACCACGTATTATATGATTCCATTTACAGTTCATGAAATTCCAGAATAAGCACATGGAGACAGAAAGTAGATTGCTGGTTGCATGCCCAGGAGCGACTGCACGCTCTGCACACTGTTCCACACAGTTTCACAAACCTACTATGCTTTGGAGAACTTTCCAAACCTGTACAGAGTAGCCTTGAGTGTGTTAATGGCTGTGAGGCTTTACGTCCTATGTGGAAAGAATGCAGGTCCTGGAACCAGACTGCTTGCCCCCGGTTAGCCTCACCGCTTGCTCCTCTGCTTCATCCAGACCTGTGAAACAACAAGGCCACCTCATCTAAAACGGTCCCCTTCCATCACCCGCTGCCTCCTACCCTGCATTCTACTTCTTCTTAGTGTAACCTAGCATGGTATGTGAGCATTTGCTTAGTTCTTTGGTCATCTCCCCACTAGAAAGCAAGCTCTGTGACAGCAAGGACTTTGTTCCTTTGTCATATAGGGTGTACTGCAGTAGGCCCACAATAAATATTTATTGAATGATTGAACAAATTAATGAATTAATTAATGCCTAGTTTGAAATCTCAGCTCCATCATATACTAACTATAACATCTTGAGCAAATTACTAAATCTCTTTCCCTAAGTTTCCTCGTCTACATAATAGTATATTAATAGCCATGAGGATTAAATAAATTTTTACTTCCAAAGCACTTAGAACGGGGCCTGACACATAGTGGCATTCATTACTATTTGTATAGAGTACCCCAATGCAGGGGCGCACCACAATTTCTTTAGCCGGGTCGTCTGTTTAGGTTGTTTCCAAATGGGGCTGCAATGTGGAACTTTGTACATAGTGCCATTTTACATATGAGCAAGTCTGTCTGTTGGATGAACTTCTAGAATTGGAATGGCTGGGTCCACGGGTACATGCATTTTTAATTTTGAAAGATATTGCCAACTTGAGGTGACAAGTAGTGATGAGCAGAACCGGACCACGCTGGAAAGGCTGCTCCCCAACACCAGACATATTTATTTAGCCACTAGGCTAAGTGACCAGATCTCAGGGCTGCGGTGGCAGTGATTTCTTCTGCAGGTGGGAAGGTGGGCTGTGTGATCTGCAGGGTCCCTTGGGATCCAGAATATATTATGTTCCATACTATTATTGGCTAAGTGCCAGACATAAAATATTCCATTTTCTATCCAATTGGTAGTAATGGGGAGAAGTAGTCTTTTAACTTATTTTTAAACTAAGGGCCAGTTTTTTGTTTACATTGTGGTGTTTTTGCTTGATTTTTTGGACCTTTTTGAGGGTATTGGATATAACATTTTTTAAATGTCCAGAATATCCTTTTTTTAAAAAAAAATATAGTCAATTATTTGAACTCTCCCCTTACAAATTAAACTTTTATATAATGTTAGGGTGGGAGGTGGGTCAAGAAATACTGTATTTTTTTTAAACTTTATTGGCTCTTTTTTTCCTGTTGAGTCTAGTCAATAATCCACATTCTACAGCCACTCAAATGTCAAAATGTTTCAAAATATATATATAAAAAAATAAAGAAATGAATAGAAGCGTCCTTGTTCTTTAAATTATTTCTGTGTTACCCTGAACTGTAAATGAACCCTCCTTGCTTATAAAAGCAGCAGCTGTTCATGCAATTGAAACCATGGTTCATTACAAGCTGACCTCGGATTCAGGAGTAAAACTTCCTCTATTTTACTACGACTATTCAGACAGGGACTGGAGATAAACAATAATCAAAATCAGGATGGAACTTGACTGGGAAACCCTCTATGTTCTTTGGCAGAATTATAGCAGCTCTCGAATTGCCAGGAGTGAGGCAATGTGAAATGACCCTCAAACATGGCCTTCGAAATGCAGTGGGTCCAGGCTGCCAACTCCGAGCAGACAAAGGCCGATTGTGACGACTTCTTAAGCATATACTTATAGAAACATTAATTATCACCAACCCTATTTTAAACATTTATAGAGAGTCGAGATGAAAGGGCCCTTTTATATCCATTTTTATATTCCCCCTTGTGAGAAACTATGATTACGGAGTGTTTTTTTTTTTCTCCTTGGAAATTCTTATTTCTAGATCTTATTCCTAAAATACTAAGTTCAGTTAGAGGCTTACATGCTAATCAAGTTAGATATGAGAAGATAGCAGGGAGATGAAGTGGGAAAGGGGGTGAAATGTCGGGAACAGGGTGGGGGCCCCACTGCAGCGTGGGAGGTATGGGCACCTTAAGCAGGAAATGACCCGTTTTGGAAATGTGGCCATTCCGTTTGCTGGGGTGCCAGTGGAAGCCAGTTCTAGAGTGAATAGGCTAAGGTCTAAAGCAGTGGTTCTCAAACGTTAGTGTTCGTCAGAGTCTTGGGGTGGGGCGGCTATAAAAATAGACATTATGGGGTCCCACTCCTGGAGAATTTAACCGAATGTGTCTGGAGTACAGCTGGGGGCAAGGGATGGGTCACAGAACGACTAAGGTTGGGGTGGAGGAGGGGACAGCATTTTAGTCAATGCTTCTGGTGATTTGGATGCAGGTGGCTCAGGCCACACTTTGAGAGGAAACTGGCTTGAAGATTGGTTATTCCCAGGCTGTCACTCAAAGGACATTTAGAAACTCCCTTTCCAGAACCCAGCCCCACTGTCCCGCCCCCAGGGCTCCTCCATGCCACACTGCACCATGCACTAAAGCCGGCTCCCGTAATGGTCTGTGGCAGGCTGTGTGCCACTGTGTTCTTGCCTGCAGCATGCTTTGAACTCCTGAAGTCAATCATAATTCTTTACAGAGTCATGAATAAGAGAGCAGAGAGAAAGAGAGAGATCACAGGCCAAACTATCCACCCATGGGGAGTAAATGTCCTTGGCATGTAGCATGCTGTACTGGGCACGGCGGCGTAACAGAGAGACCCTGGACTTGGCTTGGTAGGGCCCGGTGCAGAGACGGAAACCTATCTGAAAAGCTAGGCTGTTTGAAGAAATGGCGAAAGTGCACAAATGCCATTGAGCCTACAACTGAGGCTCGGCTCTGCTCCGGTTTCCTGGTGCCCACTCCTTCCCCTCTACCCTTCCTTCCCGGTGCACCCCTGTCCGGCCCAGAGAGCACACGTACACACGCCTGACAGCAGCGCCCCACTCATCCTCTGCTCTGTGCAGGTGAACACGAATCATTGGAAATGCAAAATAGGGTGTCAGGAGGCCAGGAATGCGCCTTCCATCGGCCCAGCGTCCCTTATATCTAATTACACAGTGTCTGGAAAGCATCACTGGACCAAGGCCAGCACAGGCTGCGGCTTTTACCTTCCTTCCTCCGCCTCCAGCCCCTGCACGATGCCCGTGTTCCATCAGGCTGGAATATGTGTCGCTCACTCTAAACTAGTTCTTTCCCAATACTGCCAAGGCCAAAGGATTCCAATTTAAGGTTGAGGGAGGGGACTGTTATATTTATTAAGTGCCTACTATGCACCGAGCACTTTGCATCCCTATCACGTTTAATCCTAACAATATCCCCGCAGAGTAGGCATCACTATTTCCATTACAAACAGGGAAGCTGAGGCTGAGAGATTCTGTGACTTGTCCAAGATTGTACACATAGGACTAGAATGTGCAGGGTAGAGGGAGGGCTTTATGCTTTTTATTTCTTCTTGCTTTTATGATTTGCTTGTCTCTGAAGCAATTCCTGTAGCTGCACTTTATACGCATTTAGGAGACGGTATCTGGAGAGGTTCAGAAGTAAGTTCTGGAGTTAGACCGCCTGGGGCTCTGCCACTCACTAGCCCTGCAACTTCTGGCATGTTCTCTCTGTCCATCATTTCTCTTGGGATGACAACAATAATGATAATAATACTTAGCTCATAGAATTTTTAAAATAAATAGCAACAGGCAATAAGGTGCTTAGCACAGCATAAGTGTCTCAAGTAATATTAGCTAATTATTGTAATATCATTATCATCATCATCTCTGCAAACTCCCTCGAAATGGAGTATAAATGCACGATGAGAAAAATGACCGAAGGGTGGCAGAGTGAATGCATGAAGAATGCATGCATGAACAAAAGAGCTACAGGGATGGTTGGGTGGTGGGAGGGATGGGTCACAGAACGACTGAGGTACAGATATGCTTGTGCCCTCACTGACAAAATGAGCCGACACATTTTGGGGTCGCACTCCGGAGGTACCTGCTCCCTCCCGTGTGCAGCCCCAGCAGGCAGATCCAGGTTAGCAGAGGCCAGATGGGCTGGCACCCTTGCGGGGTCGCTCCCTGGACCCTCAGGAGTCTAGCGCCAATTATGCTGCCGCTAATTACCTTCCCAGCTGCAGCTGCGGGACCCTACTGGGTGGGTGGAAGTGAGGGTGTGGAGGTGGGGGTGATTCTCAGAGATTAAAGAGGGAGGCGTTTCCCGACCCCGCCCATCGAGGCAGCGCCTGGATGGGCTTTGTGCGTCCCTGCCCTGAGCCCGAGGAGGGTGCGCCCCGCCTGCGCACCCTGGGGAGGGACCAGGGACCGACCTCAGGGATCCATTAGACCAGGTGGGGAAGGCGGAAGTTTTGCTGGGAAGAGAGGCCCGGTGGGGCAGCAAAAGGCATTATGTTTGATCCTTATTTTCCAGATGGATTAGAAAATTAAGCCACTTACCCAGGTTTGAGGTTGAGTGCTGAAAACGGCAGTTAGAATAGTGGGCTCTGGCCTCAGAGAGAGAGGGGACTCCTAATACCTGCTTAACTCACTTGGCAGGGTGCTTGTAAGGTCCACCAGTGATAACCTTGGACAAGTAATTTGTCAACGATATTTCCCTGTCTTCATCCATGTATCCAATATTTATTATGTGCCTGTGAGCCAAATAAATTATTATTACTATGTTTAAGTCTCTGTGGGGCATACAAATTTTCCATCCACCATCTGAAGGTATTTGTTATCCAAGAGTAATAACTATAATAAGAATAAAAGTACTAATTGCAGCTTATTTAATATCTACTATGTACCAGGCATTTTATGTTCATGATCTCACTGAATTGCTACAGTTGTAATAAGGTGGCTATTATCAGCATATTTTATAGATAAGGAAACTGAGGCTCAGGATGATTAAGTAGCTTGCTCTCCATTCGGGACACACGGTAGTGGGTCAGTGCCAAAGTCAAGATTCATCTCCACAGTCTCACTACAAAGCCCTTGCTCTTGATTGCTAGGTAAGGGAAGAGTATATTTCCGTGAAGGATCAGCCCCTAATTGAAGGCAGATTTAGAGCCATTGCTTCAACCAGAATGGTCAAAAAAGGCTTCATGGAGGGCAGGATGCAGAGAGTATCTGCAAGGGGAGGGGAGGAGGCGTTTCACCAGGAAGGAGGGGTCAGTGAGGAGGGACAAGGACAAGATGGAAAGTGAGGACGGTCACAGCTGCCACTGCCTCCCCAGATCTTCCCCACAAACCGGTGAGGGAGGAGGGACAGGGTGACACCGCCATTCTGAAACAATGCAAGCTCAAAGAGCTTATGTGACTTGCCCAAGGTACACTCCTTCCATTTTACAAGCAGCAGGGAGCCATGAAGTTTTGTGGGTAGAGTACAGACCCTCTTGGATCATCCAATGTGCGATTTTCATTATTTGTATAAGATCATTATTCTTAACTTTTTTGGGGGGGGCACAGAGACTCCTTTGGTAGTCTGGTGAATTCTGTGGATCCCTTTGCCAAACAATAGTTTTTGTTTTTCTGAATTGTGGTAAATAAGTATAACATAAAATTTACCGTCTTATCCATTTTAAGTGCACAGTTTGGTGGCATTAAGTACATTCACACTGTTGTGCAACCATCATCGCCATCCATCCACAGAATTCTTTTTATCCTGCAAAATTGGAACTCTGTACCCATTAATCAATAACTCACCCTTCCTGCCTACTTCCCGGCCCCTGGTATCCACCATTCTACTTTCTGCCTCTATGAATTTGACTACTCTGGGTACCTCATATAAGTGGAATCATGCAGTATCTGTTCTTTTGTGATTGGCTTATTTCACTCGGCATAGCGTCCTCAAGGTTTGTTTGTGTTGTATCATGTGTCAAAATTTTCTTCCTTTTTAAGAATTAATAATATTCCATTGTATGTATATGTCACATTTTGTTTATCCATTCACCCATCAATGGTCATGCGTTGCTTCCGCCTTTTGGCTATTGCAAATAATGTGCCAAATAATGTTTTAAAATGTATAAAATTATGCATATATGTATGTATATGTATATAAACATATATTTACATGAACTATGTACAACAGGATTGCAAAAGAAAACATTAATATTGATATACAGTTATCAATTTTTTTAAAATGGCTTATGATATATTATAGAAGTATATAAGCTCCTTTACTAATGCAGCAGGCCTAATAACTATCTTAATTTTGAAACAATGATAATTGTAAATGATATTTTGGGATATCTGCAATAACTAGAATATGATATGAAAACATCCATTGGCCGGGCGCGGTGGCTCACGCCTGTAATCCTAACTCTCTGGGAGGCCGAGGCGGGTGGATTGTTTGAGCTCAGGAGTTCGAAATCAGCCTGAGCAAGAGCAAGACCCCGTCTCTACTAAAAATAGAAAGAAATTCATTGGACAACTAAAAATATATAGAAAAAACTAGCCGGGCATGGTGGCGCATGCCTGTAGTCCCAGCTACTGGGGAGGCTGAGGCAGGAGGATCGCTTGA
>CAUYSK010083652.1:0-23872 GCA_963575035.1 Avahi laniger | reverse complement strand
GGCTAGAGTGCCGTGGCATCAGCCTAGCTCACAGCAACCTCAAACTCCTGGGCTCAAGCGATCCTCCTGCCTCAGCCTCCCGAGTAGCTGGGACTACAGGCATGCGCCACCATGCCTGGCTAATTTTTTCTATATATTTTTGGTTGTCCAGCCAATTTCTTTCTATTTTTCGTAAAGACGGGGTCTCGCTCTTGGTCAGGTTGGTCTCGAACTCCTGAGTTCAAACGATCCTCCTGCCTCAGCCTCCCAGAGTGCTAGGATTACAGGCGTGAGCCACTGCGCCTGGCCCTGAAAGAGAGTTTGGTAGTGAGTGTGACCCCCAGGCAGGTGAACGAGTCTGAGTGAGGGTTGTGTGACAACGTGTGAGGGACCGCAGCTGAGCAAGCCAGGCAGTGTTGCTCCTTCCCATCAAGTCCCTGCTCTTCTTAGTCAATCACAGAGAACATTCTGTTTACACATTGGCCTCCCTTCCTGCCTTGGATAGCCTGGGGACAGATTTTGCGTAAGCCTGAGTGTGGCAACACAACCTGCCGGGTTTTCCTTGGGTGTCTCACAGGAGTAGGAGTATTCACTACTCATTCTACCCTGGACTTCCCTCTGTATCACCCAGTGGGGTGTGGTTTCAGTGCTCTGGGCAGATGTCCATTATTATTGTGACACTCTTTTTAGTCAAGCTCCTGCCCCCTTTACCACAATCAGTCCATTACTCCATGTGACTTAACAGATTCCAGAGTTTCCGGGCCAGGTGCGGGGTAGAGGAGGGAGTGCCGGGCTCTGGGAGGCAGGGATCTGGGTCTAGCCCTGCTCTGCAGCTGCTCCCAGTGTGACCTGAGACAGGTCTGTCCCTGTCTAGTTCCTGTCTGCCTCACTGGGCACAGATGTGGCTTGGAGGAGGTGGGGCGGAGTGGTCAGTGTTCATCTTCCTCCCAGCTCGTCCCCTGCTGGGGGATCTAAAGCCCGTATCTTGCTCCCTTGAGTGCCCTGGTTTGCCCTGGCCCTGGAGTACCCTCTCTGCCTTGGGGTCAAAGGCTAGAAAGAGCGAGGCTGAGGGTGGGGCCAGATGTCCCCATGAAGCGGGTGCTGGGCCCTAGGTCGTCCTCTGTGCTCTGGGCCACATTGCCGGTTACTCTTTCCCTGGGTATACTTTAAAAGGCCAATTTTGTATAAAATGTATATTTTTACCACAATTTTTTTTAAAGGCCTGTTTAACTCTACCTTGTATCTATTTTCCCCTCCCCCAGGCCTGGGAAGTGAACAAAGGGACCAACTGTGTGACCTCCTACCTGGCAGACTGTGAGACTTGGCTGTCCGAGGCCCCCAGGCAGGGCCTGCTCTATGGGGTCCCTGTGAGCCTCAAGGAGTGCTTCACCTACAAGGTACGCCCTGCCTCAGTGTCAGGTCAGGTGTGTGTCCTGGGTCACTTTGGGCCCCCAGAGGAGGTATCAGGTCCAGAGGCTTTGAGAGGGATGCTGGGTGCCTTGGCTTGGCCTGCTTGACAGTGGCAGGAGTGGACCCTGGGCTGCCTGCCCTGACTCATCAGCCACGTCCTTCTTGGTGCTCATCCCTCCTCCCAGGGCCAGGACTCGACGCTGGGCTTAAGCCTGAACGAGGGGGTGCCGGCGGAGTGCGACAGCGTGGTGGTGCGCGTGCTGAAGCTGCAGGGTGCCGTACCCTTCGTGCACACCAATGTCCCCCAGTCCATGCTCAGGTTGGGTCTCAGGAGTGGGGAGTGGTGGGGGCACAGATGCCAGCATGACGTGGCTGACCGATCCCTGCTTCCTCCAGCTATGACTGCAGTAACCCCCTCTTCGGCCAGACCACAAACCCGTGGAAGTCCTCCAAGAGCCCAGGTGGCTCCTCAGGGGGTGAGGGGGCCCTCATTGGGTCTGGAGGCTCCCCCCTGGGCTTAGGCACTGACATCGGAGGCAGCATCCGCTTCCCCTCTTCCTTCTGTGGCATCTGTGGCCTCAAGCCCACATCGAACCGCCTCAGGTATGATACGTGGAGGGAACTTCTGGGCCTCTTGCTGTGTGACCTTGGCCTAGCTTCCAACCTCTCTGGGTTCCAGGCAGGGGCTCACTCACCAGGATTTTGCTGGGAGGGAGTGTTACGGCACCACTGGCTGTGCGTGGTTCCTGATTTCCAAGGTGGTGAGAGTTCAGAGCTGCTGTGTGAGCGTGGGGATGGGCAGAGGGTGACCATTTCCTGTTTCCAACATCTTGTGTTTCTTATCTAGCAAGAGTGGCCTGAAGGGCTGTGTCTATGGACAGACGGCAGGTGAGGTCTGTGGTCCCCTCAGTGCCCTGGAGGAGGGTGGGGGTTGGTCTGATTCACCTCTGCCCCTGCATCTCTGGAGGGCAGTGTCCGGCCCCCAGGCCACTCTGGGTCTGAGTTCCCACCTCCTCATCCTGCTCACGTCCTTCCCCTCCTGTCCCACAGTGCAGCTCTCCGTTGGCCCCATGGCCCGGGACGTGGAGAGCCTGGCCCTGTGCCTACGAGCCCTGCTGTGTGAGGACATGTTTCGCTTGGACCCCACTGTTCCCCCCCTGCGCTTCAGGGAGGAGGTGAGCCAGGGTGGGGCTGGGCATGGGGTGGACTCCTGCAAGGTGGGTAGGTCTGGAGGCGCTGTCTCCTGAAAACCGCCCAGCCGGGCCTCAGAGGCCAAGGTCAGCCGCTACTCCACAGACGGCCGCCAGATGGAGCCCTCGCCTGCATTTGGAAACCTCAGACTTTCAAACTCGCCTCTGCTGCGGGCCCTAGAAATGCGAGTGAGGAATCACTTCCCAGAGGGAGAACTCCTGTACCTCAGCTGTGTGTGGCTCTGTGCAGATAGCAGCCTTTCGTGCAGAATTCCTGTCTGTATCCGCAGCATCCAAAGGCTGAGTGAGCCGGGATGTGTGGGCAGTGTGGAGGGCTGGCTCCCCCAAACATCACCAAAACAGCCCATGGGTGAGAGAGAGCTGAGCCTGTCGCTCTCCCATGAGGGACCTCCGGTGGCCCCAGAGCCTCGGGAGCGACTCAGACGGCTGAGGACTCTGAGATCTTGAAGCCTGGTTTAAGGCAGGGCTTTCAGCAAGGGGCTTGGTTAGGACTGCGTAAGGATCCTGATGTAATATTAATCCTTACGGATTGGTGGACACAGCAAGCTGAGGATTTTAAGGTGAGAGATCCGAAGACCCATGGGGTGTAAACTACCATGGGATGCTTTCTGTGGGAGAGTTAATGGGTCTTTCAAGAATGAACAGTAAGGTTATTTGTACGTATGTACAAAGCGTTCAGGAGTGGTGAAGTTAGACGGATGCTGACAGAGGCACAGTAAACAGCAAGCTCCATTCCTCAGCATCCCAGAATTTCTCTTTCCTGTGAAAACCTCTTGCCCTCGCCCCAGCCCAGGTGGCCTTGGAGGGGCTGTGGATCTGTGGACGGGGAGTAGCCTTGGTGTTTCCTGGGAGGGAGCAGGCTGGCAGATCTGGCTGGCGGGGGTGAGCTCCCTCTCCTCAGCAGACGGGAATGTTCTGACTATATCCAAGGGTTCAGCCAGGCAGCCATGTGCCCCTTCCAGAGAGGGAGAAGAGGAGGAGATGAGGTCCCTGTCTGGAGGTCTGGAAGAGTTTATCCTGGGAGGCAGGACAGGTAGTGGAGAGCCTCACGAGACAGGATGCCTGGATTTTCAGACCTAACTTTGTCACTCTGCATTGGGTGGCTTTGGGCAAGTCCCAGCCCCATTTTGAGCCTCAGTCTCCCTATGTGGACCTCAAGCCTCAGTTTCTTCATGTGACCAGTGGGAATTGTCATCCTTGCTCTGCCCACCTACACGTCATTGTTAAGGTGTTTTATGAAAGGGTCAGATGCTGAAGGGGCTGGCCTCCCTGATGATCAGTTTTCAGGGGAACCATTGCCAGAGGGATCCAGGCTGCAGCCTTGCAGCTGAGTCTGGGGCTGAGAGCTTCTCTGGGCCCAGGAGCCCTGCCTAGGGCCATCCTTTCCTGACCCGACCCTGTGTTTTGCCTGCAGGTCTACACAAGCTCTCGGCCCCTGCGTGTGGGGTACTATGAGACCGACAACTACACCATGCCCACCCCGGCCATGAGGCGAGCCGTGCTGGAGACCAAGCAGAGCCTTGAGGCTGCTGGCCACATGGTATGGGTGCAGGAGGCTGGGTATCCTGGCATCTCTTCTCTAGGGCAGTCCTCCTGGTACCTTTGGCCACTCCCTCCCTGGCATTCTGGCCACCGATTGTTTTGTGGTTGGAGATAGGAACTGTGGCCCTGTAGGACCAGTATATGGGGGGATGATCGGAATGATTGGGATGAGTGATTGAGGAGAACTAAACATCATGCTGGGTAACATGTGAGCACTGCTTTTGGGGGGCTGCGTCCACAAGCAGGGGAGCACAGCTGTCTAGAGTTCTCAGGGCCCTGAGATGGTGGGCCAGTGGTTTTTGGACTGGTCATCTGAGACAACTTTGTGTGGCTCCAGGCTTCTGTCATGCTGTGCATTTAGAGGGAGTTTTCATGGGTCAGTAAGACTGCCTTTGTGGCTCTAGTGAGAGCTGTTATGCAGGCTAGTCCAGTACCTCCTCAGGGCTGCCCAGCAACATGGGGTCATGACAGCCAAGAATTGTTAGGTTTGGAGTCCTTACACTTCTCAATCCCTGCAGCTGGTTCCCTTCTTGCCAAGCAACATACCCCACGCTCTGGAGACCCTGTCGACAGGTGGGCTGTTCAGTGATGGCGGCCACAGCTTCCTACAGAACTTGTGAGTGATGTTGGGCTCTGGGGATTGTGGTAGGATCAGAAAAGTAGGCAGGCCCAGGGAGAGCAACTGCCTTGGGGAACTCCAGTGGGTGTGCGGTGGAGCCCAGGTGTCCCAAAGGATCAGTAGGAGTAAACCACGTGTTTGAAAGGAGACAGATGACAGATCAGAGACCAGGAGTTGCTGAGTCTGGAGAGGAGAGGGGTGGACAGAGTCACTGAGTGAAGAACACGGTCTGCAATGGGTGGGGGTAAGCGAGCTGGAAGGGGTGCCGGGACGGGGTGCTGAGATGGGGTGCCTGGACTGGGCCTTTTGTCTCCCAGCAAAGGTGATCTCGTGGACCCCTGCTTGGGGGACCTGATCTCAATTCTGAGGCTGCCCAGCTGGCTTAAAGGACTGCTGGCTTTCCTGCTGAAGCCTCTGGTGAGGGCACATGAGTGGAGGGGACAAGGGTGGGCTGGGAGGGCGCCTCTGGGGCCCCCTGTCCCATGACACCTGTGCCCCGCCCCCTGAGACTCTCCTGCAGTGGGTGGGCACAGCCTCTTCTCTCCAGCTCTACCTCGACTGCTCTCCTCCCCCATGCCCGGTGCATACCAAAAGGGGGGCCCTCCTGAGGGGGCCACACGGTGGGGAGAAGGCCCCGGTGGCTTAGCCCGAAGAAGGTTATTGCCAGCCCTGGTCCAAAGCTGAGTCACTGACCGTGTGTCTGTCCTCTGCAGATCCCAAGGCTGGCGGCCTTCCTCAGCAGCATGAAGCCTCGGTGAGGTTACGTCCTGTGCCCAGATGCCTGCCCCTGTCTTCCCCAACCTGGGCTGGGTCCAGGTGGTTTCTGATGGAAAAAGACTCAAGGGAAGTAGCCTCTGAGGCTGAAAATGGTCCAGGCAGGGGGCAGCCTCTGTGGCTGTCAGGTGGGACCTTGTTGTCTTAGCAGGGTCCAGGTCTGGCTAGAGAGCAAGGGCCTGAGTGGGAGGGGAGAAGGTTGACCTGGCAGGGGGTGGGTGGGGGGACCAGGAAGGGGCTGGCCTGGGCTGGGGGAGGGGCGCTGGGTGCTAGAAAACCCAGGAGAGATGCTGCTCTTAGAGATCTGAGCTGAACCGAGCTGTACTGGGTCCTACCTGCCCCTCAGTGGCTTGGGCTGGAAAAGCAAAGCAGAGCGAGAACTGCTTGTGGAGGCAGTCAGGACCTTTGACAGCTCTGGTCTCTCCCGCGTCCTGTGGGTAGGGAGGAACCGGGCCTGGTGTAGTCCTGGTTGTGCTTCGGAGTCACTAATCTCCAGCCTGCATCCTCTTGGGGCCTCATTTTCTCATCCGGACGGTAGGGATTTGAACCTCTGCCTTCTCAGAGCTCCCATAGGTTGAGGAGGATCCATGGAGGAGTGAGATCTCGAGTGTTAGGAGTAAGGGTCTGACCTTGCTGGTCCCCACGCCTGTGACTGTCACGGCTGGTGACCTCGCTCCTTCTGCCCAGGTCGGCTGGAAAGCTCTGGGAACTGCAGCATGAGATCGAGGTGAGGCCAGAGCCCCTGGATTAGAGTAGGGTGGCAGGGGAGGGTGGTGTTGGACAGGGGACCTGCCACTGCCCCCACTGGCTTCCTGGAATGGCTTGTCATCCCCCTCCTCCCTGCACTGCCACATGGGCCCTGCTCTCTCAGCTTCATTGGCCCAGATGCCCTCCTTGGGGGCTGGAACGGCCTGGGCTGTGCAGCGCGTGGCCCTGCCCTGGAAGAGTCGTGGCTACGGTTCGTGTGGGAGAAGCAGCGCTGCCTGCCCACCCGGAGACCTCTGTCCCACTGTGCCTCAGTTCAGATCCAGGGGCAGGTGCTAGGGCCAGAGCCACCCCAGCCACAGTCCCTATATTAGAGCTGGGGTGGGCTGGGTCTTAGTGCCTCGCTAGAGTGCGGGTGTCCTCCCCAGATGTACCGCAACAGCGTGATTGCTCAGTGGAGAGCGCTAGACCTGGATGTGCTGCTGACCCCCATGCTGGGCCCTGCTTTGGACTTGAATGCCCCGGGCAAGGCCACAGGTGAGGCCTGCTGACCCACCCATGCCCCTGGCACCACCACCCATCCCTTCTGTGAATTCAGCCCTGTGCCCTGCAGGGCTGCCAGGAACTAGAAGAAGCGGAGGCCTGGGGGAGGTCTCCAACCCTGGGGGAGGATGCCACCCTGGGGGCCCACTGCCTAGCTGGAGAGACTACTCATGTGGGAAGCCCTGAGAGGGAATGAGCTCCCTGTCATCAGCACTATTCATGTTGGGGATCTTGAGTTACAGAGTCTGTAGTTGGGGGAATGGTGTTTGAAGTCCCGATGGGATTTGGACAAGCTGAGAAAATAGGAACAACATTCCAGGTGGGGGAAACTATGTGGGCAAAGGCATGGGGCGGCCATCAGTGGGATGTCCAGCCCAGCCCTGAAACCTGGATTCCTGGGCTTTGTTCCAGTCTCGCCCTGGGAGGGAAATTTCCCTGGCTGTGGATGCAGGGTGCCATTTCACAGAGGGGTCGACTAAGGCCCAGAGAGGGTGGTGGCACTGAAGATCTCAGGGTCTGTGCCAGCTATTTGCGGTGTGTTCCAGGGGCCATCAGCTATACTCTGCTCTACAACTGCCTGGACTTCCCTGCAGGGGTGGTGCCTGTCACCACTGTGACCGCCGAGGACGATGCCCAGATGGAACGTTACTTGGGCTACTTTGGGGATATCTGGGACAAGGTGCTGCAAAAGGTGAGGACTGGGCTGTCCCCCTTCTTTGATCTCACACCCCTACCCTGACTCTAACTGCTGCAGGGGAACCAATATCAGCACTTGCTGTCCTCGCCAGCCTCTCTTAAAGCTAGGCCCGAAAGGCTGTGGCCTCGCCCTGCTCTGCTGCCTCTCCTCTCCAGCTGGGGTGCTTCCTGGGCCCCCGTCCTGATGCCGGTGTCTCCTGCAGGCCATGAGGAAGAGCGTGGGGCTGCCTGTGGCTGTGCAGTGCGTGGCTCTACCCTGGCATGAGGAATTGTGTCTGCGGTTCATGCGGGAGGTGGAGCGACTGATGACCCCTGAGAAGCGGCCATCCTGACAGCTCTGGCTCCGGAGGACCTGAGACCCTCACGCTCTGCAGCCCAGCCTAGTCAGGGCACAGCCGCTACCCTACGAGAAAACGTTCAGTGTGGGGCAGAGGCTCCATGTCCTCTCCCTTGATCCTCTGCAAGAAGTGCACACACCCAGAGTCTGGACCTTGCTTCCACTCTGCTCTCCTCTCCCTGCCCTGATCCCCACCCCATGTGGCAACCAGTGGTATGACACGGGCCAAGGCTCAACTAACAGTCAAGAAACAGTGCCTTGTGTGTGTACTTTCTAGGCGTCATTGTTAGCGTGCTGGGGGCTGCGGCCTGTTGAGGGCAGGGCTGGCCTGACCATCCAGAGCCGGGCTCCAGCCATGCTGGTCTGCCCCGCCACGGCTCCCCTGGTGCCCATCACCCACGGGAGGGACGCACTTCACCCTGCCCTCCTCTCTCACTTGGCTAAACCCTGCTCTGCTGGACACTGCCTTTTGTCTTCTTCCTTTGTTCCTGTCCTCTGCACAGAATGCCCTGTCTGCCCCTCTACCACTCTATCCACTGAGGCCTGGCTCACGTCCTTCTTTCTCCAGGGGGCCTTCCTCCTCCCTCTGAGCACTGGACTGTGTGGGCTGTTTCCTCCCCGTCTGCCCCGTGTGGTGGGCATCTGTGGGTGGGCCGGCCTCCCTTAGCACGCTGGCTCTCCTTGACTGCAGGGGCCCCATTGCTGCACCTTTGTCCTCTGTGGCCCGCACAGGGCCAGGTGCGGGACAGCAGGGGAAGCACCTGCGTTGGGCTGCAGGGAGTCTGGAGTGCTGGCCCTGAGCTGGTGCTGCTGGGGAGAGGAGCCCACAGGCCTGGGGAGGTGAGCACGAGACCAGGCGACCTGGCAGAGTGCTCACCAGGCTGCCAAGGCCTGGATTGCTCTGGAAGGCTTCCTGAAGGAGGTGGACCTGTGTTGAGCCTAGAAGGTTCCCAGAGGCTGAGATAGGGGATGAGGACATCCCAGGGAGAAGGGACAGTATACCCAAAGACCAAGGTGAGTTTGGTAATTGGCAGGCTTGTTGAATGGACACAGGAGAACCAGAGAAGTAGATGAGACCAGATCAAGGTGGATGGACATGGGCAGCAGCCAGGTCAGGAACTCGAATTCCATCTCAGGGGCGATGGGAGCTCTTGGAAGATCATAGTTCACCAAGGAGAGTGGACCGGAGGAGCAAAACCAGGAGGAGGAAGCCACTCTGTGAACCCTAATTTGGGGAAAGGGGCCTAAGGCCTGAGCTGTGGCCCAGAGGAGGAGAGGGGCCCTTTAGGAATTGACAGTTGGGATGGGGGACAGCCATCTCAGCTCAGCCTCACCCGAGCCCAGTCGGCCAGCTCGCGTCTTACTAGACCGTGTCACCTGGCAGGTGGAAGGGCAGCTAGTCTGTAGTAGACTCCAGCAGTTTCTTGAGCCCACTAGCAGAGTTCCCTCGCTCTTCCCTGGCCCCCACCCTGACTCTCTTGATGGCTAGAGAAGAACTTTCAGAACCTGAGCCCTCTTGGCAGGGCAGGGCCCAGCTTCCACCTGGCCTATTTCATTCTTTTCTGGGCAAGTTGCCTTCCCAAGGCTTCTCCACCCTGATTTTCCTACTCCTCCAGAGGGCTTTGCCCTTCAGGTCATCACACCCAGTGGCACCTGCTCTCTCTACCAATGCCATCCCTGCCTCTGAGGCTGGTTTCAGGGCAAATGTGAGGTCCCACACCTTGGGGCTGACTTGAGGGCCCAGCCCACATGGGGTCAACCAGACTGGGACAACCAGATAGATGCTGTACTTTGACTTGGTTTCTTGGCTGCTGTAATTTTGCCTCTTACTGTTTTTTGGTTTTTTTTTTTTTTTTTGAGACAGAGTCTTGCTCTGCTTCCCTGGGTAGAGTGCAGTGGTGTCATCATAGCTCACTGCGACCTCAAACTCCTGGACTTAAGCGATCCTCCTGCCTCAGCCTCCCGAGTAGTTGGGACTACAGGTGCACACCACGTCCGGCTAATTTTTTTGTTTTTGGTAGAGATGGGGGTCTTGCTCTTGCTCAGGCTGGTCTCGAACTACTGAGCTCAAGCAATTCTCCCGCCTTGGCCTCCCAGAGTGCTAGGATTACAGGCGTGAGCCACTGTGCCCGGCCTGCCTCTTACTGTTTCATAAAACCGCCTGCCATCTGCCCGAGCTTCCTCCTCCTCCTGCCCCATTTCCCTCTTTTGATTACTGATGTCCTTGTGCTTCCAGACACCAGGCTGCGGAGTAGAGGTGCCACTCTTTCAGTCCTTCACTGGTTCACTGATGCAGCCCTTGGAGCCTCAGATTGGCCATATCCGACCCTCCGCTGAGTGCTGCTGGGGATTGCCATGAGCCAGGCCCGGCTCCCCTCCCTGAGAAGCCCTCGGGCTTTTGGGGGAGGTGGGCGTTGACGTAATCACATCTGCTCCCACCACCATCAGGGTTGGGGAAAATGACAGACAAGGGGGCAGATGCTGCCAAGGGGTGCGGGCGTGGTCACTGAGGCAAGTTGAGTGTTACTGTGTCTCATTTCCACTGCCGCGCTCTAGGCCAAGCTGCCCCCCTCTCATCCAGACCCTGACTCCACAGTAACTTCCCTGCTGGACTCCCTGCTCCTGCCCCTGACTGTTCCCCAATCCATTCTCCATACGGTAGCCAGAGTGATCCTTTAAAAGTGTACTTCAGATTGAGTCACTTACCTGCTTAAGACCATCCCATGGCTTCCTGTCCCACCTAGAATAAAATCCAGTCTCCTCTTGTGTCCTACAAGGCCCTGTGTGACGGGGGCTCTTGCCCATGTTCCATCCTTATCTTGCGTGTCTCTTCCTCTCGTTGACTGTGCTCCGGCCACACAAGCACCTTTTGGTTTCTTGATCATCCCAAGCTGGTCCCTGCTTCGGAGCTTTCATGTTAGCTGTTCCCTCTGCTTCGAACACTCAGGTTCAATGTCACCTTCCCTGATCACTCACTTGCAAAGCAGCCTCCCCTGCCACTTTCTAACATGTCACCCTTTGTACTTCCTTAGAGCATTATTACTGTCTGAAATCATTTATGGTATTTTGTCTCCTTCATGAAAACATAAGCTTTCTGAGAGCCACACTTTGTCTTGTTGATCACTATATTCCTGGCATGGAGAATGATGCTCGTAGCTGCTCAGTTAATTCCAAGAGCATGGAGAGAGCATCGTCCAGGGGTTAGGCACCACGCTGGGTGGTGGGTCTGCAGTGACAAATGAAGGGTCCCTGTCCTCGTGAAGTTCACATTCTGGAGGGATTTATGGGAGGCAGGCAGGCAGACAGGTGTGCTAATGAAGACCCCTAAATATTTAGTGCATGGAGTGAAGGTGACTTTCAGGTAAAAGGGGGAAGGGCATTCTGAACCATATTTACTGAGTGCCCACTAAGAGTCGTTTACCTTCTGCATACTTTATAGTCATCATGTCACTTAATCCTATTAAACTTTAAACAAATTTTTTGTCCCTAATTTACAGGAAGGTTACTTTTATTTATTTTTATTAAATTTTTTTTTTTAAGAGACAGGATCTCACTCTGTCATCCAGGCTGGAGTGTAGTGGCCTGATCATAGCTCACTGCAGCCTCCCAAGTAGCTGGGGCCATAGGCGTGTGCCACCATCCCTGGTAAATTTTTCTGTTTTTTTTATAGAGACGAGGTCTCACTGTGTTGCCCAGGCTGGTCTCAAATTCCAGGCCCTAAGAGCTCCTGCTGCCTCAGCCTCCCAAAGTGCTGGCATTACAGGCATGAGCCACTGTACCTGGCCTGGAAAGGTTACATATCTTACCCAAGGACCCACAGCTAGAATTGGAGTTGAAATCTGGCCAGTCTATGTCAGTGCCCACAGGAGCTCTTTCTGGTGTCCCATAATGCTAAGGCACAGTAAGCACAATGGCCAGAGGGTGAAAGCTTAAGTCAGTCTCCTCTTTGCTTCCTGAGCAGTGATCTCCTGGCCTCCAGACGTGCTAAGTCACATGGCCACTGCCCGTTCTCACAGCCTTTCCCCTTCTCATCAGACCCACTGCCACAGCTTCTTTCTGGGCTTCCCGGCCTCCAGCCTGGTCGTCTCCAATTATCCCTCATGTGGCAGTTAGACAACCTTTCTAAATGCAAATCTGGTCACACCCAAAATCTTTAGAATCACTTGTGCCGAGTCCAGACTTGCAAGGGCCTATAAGGCTATGCTGGACCTGCCCCTGCTGCCGATCACTCTGGCCTCACTTCCTCCCTTTCCTGGGTGCCCACACCCTGGCCACTTGGCTGGCAGGCAGTGCTCGGAGCACTGGGAGTGCCCCCACCTCCGTGCGCTTTGCTCATTGTGCCTGCTGTTCCCGGAATGTTCCTTCCTCCTCAGGTCTCTGACTAAAGACCGCCTACACATCCAAGGCGAGGGCAACTCTTCTTGTGTCTCTTATTTATTTATTTTTTTGAAACAGAGTCTCTCTGTCGCCCTGGCTAGAGTGCAGTGGTGTCATCATAGCTCACTGCAACCCCAAACTCCTGGGCTCAAACGATCCGCCCCCCTCGGCCCCCCAGAGTGTGAGGATTATAGGCATGAGCCACTGTGGCCAGCCCTCAGGCTGGTTTCTAACTCCCGATCTCAAGGGATCCTCCTGCCTAAGCCTCCCAGAGGGGTAGGATTATAGTCGTGAGCCACCCAGCCAAATGTCCTCCTCTTACAACTCCATCAGGCTGTTTGGAAGAGCTTCTTTGTGCTACTGCACATGTTAGAAGGTAGGAACTGTGCCTTAATGATAGAATCCCGTATCTGTTAGGCTGTGGAGTTGATAACCTATTATCTCATTTGAAAAATGGGCATTATTATTTCCATTTTATGCAAACAGAAACTGAAGTCCAGGGAGGGTTGCTCATTTGTCCAAGGCCAGTCAATGTGGGGTACAGAGAAGACTTGAAACCCACACACTCAAACTCCAAACTAAGTGTGCTTTACTTTCCTCATTTGTACAATCAGGAGAATGTGCATTAAACATTCTCTGGCTAGCAGCCTCTGTGCTAGGTGACCACAAACATCTTGAAGTCGGTTCACAGGAGGTGTCTGTCATGTCCTTGTCCACCCTCCCTTTCCTCTCCTGAGGTTTGTGATATTGGAGTTTATGACGCAGCCAGGGCACCTGCCATTTGTCCCTATTAGACACCATTTTTTTTACAGCCATCCCAAGGGCTCCAGCTCTTTCTGCTCTTCCCAACTTGTGCTTGTACATCCATGAGTGAGCACTGGACCTCTCCACCTTCATCCAAGTCACCAGGAAAGCTATTGACCAGACAAGGGCCAAGGAAAGGGCCCTGGGATGTGTCACTCTTGATCTCTGCACTGTTAAGAGACAGACACAAATCATGAACTTCCCAACCAGATCCGTCTTCATTCACATTTCTCTGGCTGGCTGGCCTTGGTGACCCTGGGCACCCTAGCTAGGCAGGTGAGGCCACTTGGGGTCAGGTCTGTGTGGGGATTGCCTTTGTATGCTCAGCAACCAGCGTGGTGCCTGGTCCTCAGTGTGTGCCCAGCAAGGCTTGCTGAAAGGAGGGATGAGTGGCTTGTTATTAGTGAACCCATCTAGGCCCCTTCTCATTGCTTCCTCCTCTCACCTCCAATACAGAATTTCCCAGTCAGTCCCTGATCCTTGACCCTTTTCATGTTTATCTCATCTACTGCATGGTCTTGATTAGAGCCCATGAGGACAAATAGCTCCCAGTCTGTATTCAACCTACAGCTTTCCACTGGTCTGCAGACCCTCATCCATCCACCTCCCCCATCCTCCTAGCCCCTGCACATCCCTCCACTCATCCTTCCACGCGTCCAATAAATACATTGAATTCCTTCCACTGTGCGCTCAGGGTGACCAATCTTTGCCTGAATGAAGCTTTCATTCTAACTAGCAAACAGACATCAAATATGTAATTACACAAAACACTTGTTAGAAGTGCAATAAAACAGAAGCCCTGGGTGCTATGAGAATAAGCCAAGTGGGACCTGATCCAGCCTGGAGAGAGACAGAGAGAGAGAGAGAGAGAGAGAGAAAAAGAGAGTGTGCATGTGTGTGTGTCTGTGTCTGGGAATGCTTCCTGGAGGAAATGGCATTTAAGCTGAGTATATCTCGTCTTGCAAGCCAAGGAACAAATCTGTTTCAAGAAGGGTGGAGTGGTCGGCTTCAAACGCTGCTGATGTAACTTTGAGGAGCTGGTGGGATGATCTGGGAACCCACCAGACTGGACTGAGTCGGGACCAAAGGCAGCTGGTGGAGAGAACTCGACAAGCTGGCTGGGAGGGGAAGAAAGGCGTCGGTGGAGTAGAACCCTCATTTTTCCCCTGAAACAGGAGAAACTTAAGCATGTTAAATGCTACTTGGAAAGGGCCAGCAGAGACAGAGGGGACAAGTGGAGGTAGGAACGGAGGCTCAACCCTGCCATCATTCCTCCACTAAAGAAGCATCAGTGAGCACTAGCCACGTGCCAGGCACTTTGACAAAGGCTGACAAGGTCTGTGCTTTTATAGAACTTGTTTTCTAGGGAAGGAGGCAGGAAATAAGAAAACAAATCAACAAGATAATGTCAGCCAATGTGACTGCACTGAGGAGATAAAATGCAGTATGGGGTAATGGGGTGGTGCAACCCAAGGAAAGGTGAGGTCACAAGGCCCAGGGTGCCACAGGGTGTGCTGCAGGTGCCGCAAGGCTGGGGGAGCTGAGGGCGGGGCATGGGGATGGTGTGGAGGCTGCAGAAGGAAACAGGTCTGGACAAAGAGGCGAGAGGACAGAGAAGGATCCAGAGGCCCCTTAGAGATGACAGAGTCGGAGTGTTACAGGCCAGACGACCTCAGTGTTGCCCGTTAGGTCATGACCGACAAGTCCACTGCAGACTTCACTTCTGCTCCTGAGCGGCCCTGAGAGCAGAGTCACCATTCTCCTGGTCACAGTGACTAGAAGCCTAAGTTATGACTGGTGGCTCCTCTCTCCCTGGGACAGAGCCTGGACGGAAGCATCGGGAAGAATGGAAGGGCCCTCAAATTAAATCCCACTGCCCTTCCACTCTCTTCGTGTATTCCCGGCTCCTCCTCCAGCATGTGGCCTCCTCCCCACCCCTGTAGACTCCTTCTCTCCACCAGAAGGGAGGACCCACTGGTGGCAGTGCGGGTGAGAACCCCGGGATCAAAATCCTGGCCTCGCTGTGGGAGTTGGGGGGTGGGGAAGCCCAGCTGGGTGAGGCCAGCGCACTGTCTGCTGCAGGCCTCGCTTTCCCGCATCGTCTCCTGGGTGGGTGCCTTCTGAGCCCTGATGAGGGCGAAACCCCAGAGCCCTGCCTGCTCCGCAGGTGTCCCTCCCTCTCCTCTCTGCCTGGGCCCAGAACAGCTCCTGAGAACCTCCATTCTGGGCAAACGCCACCCATTCAGTCACCTCCAGGCGTTGTTTATGCAGAAACAAGGGGGTTGGATCATCCTGAAAGCAACTAGAACCCACAGGAGCAACCCCAGTCATAATTCTGGAGGGTCAGACCAGGGTGCTGGTGGGGGCCCGAGGGGCAGGGCGGGTGGGAGAAGGACGTGTCACCTACCCAGCTGCAGGCTTGAGCCCTTCCTTGGGCTTGTCTCTGCCAAAGCCTCTTGCTCTGTGTAGCCTGAGAGTCTTTGTCCCAGGAAGTCCAGGTAAGGGTGAGAACCAGCTGGGAGGAGTTTGGGATCTGCCACACCCAGAGCTGTGGTCCCCGCCTCCAGGGGCCCTAGATGTGGGTGGGTGTCCCGACAGTGTCACTGACATATAAACAGGAGGTGGGTGCTCTTAAAGAAGCAGCTGATGCGTCCACATAGGTCGCATGATTTCTGGGGTGGCTTGGCTGTCTGACTCCCCGGTGATGCTGTTCCTGCTGGCCCTGCTGGGGCCTGTCCTGCTGGGCGCTGTCCTGCTTTCCAAGCGACACCCTCCAGCACGCGACAAGATCCCCAGGGCACAGAAGCGGAGGGAGGAGGCGCTGCAGCAGATGGAGGCCCTGGCCCAGCGTCTCCGGCAGCAGGTGCGCAGACATCGATCCCAGGGGGCCTTAGCCCTCAATCCCAATAGGCAGACCGCCCCTCAGGATGGGGCCCCTCCCGTGGCCAGAGACAGGGAGCCGGTGGGCAGACCCCACCCCCTGCTCTCCCCACGCTGGTTCTTTATGTGGCTGTCAGTTCTCCTCCATCCACATCCTTCGAGCCCCTGGAGGTGGGGGGCAGTGTGTTTTCTCTCTGTTCTCCCTGCACATATGGCTCAGTAATATAGCGGGTGCTCACTTGGGGTACTTGTTGAGATAAAATAAACTGATGGAGGCAATTGGAGGTGGGAGGCTAGGTCTCCTTTAGCCCCTGAGCACCCCTAAACCCCATCAAAACAGGAACTCTAGTCTACACATTCCCCCTCCCACCCCCAACCTATTCAGTTCTGAAAACATGTGCCGAGCACGTGATAGGTGCAGCGCACAGGGCACTGGAGACAGGGCCTCCCAGGAAGCTGTATGTCTTAAAGGTGGCTTTGGCAGCTCAGGTGGGCGTATTTCAAGGCATCGAGGCAGTCGCTGTAGCTGATCAGGCTGGGATTAGCAGGTGGAGTGGCTGGGCCGTGGGTATACTGGCAAAGTTTGCGAAGGGTGGCAGAGAGAAGGACGTGAAGAAGGGGCACGGAGACAAATGTAGACTGAGCCTGGAATTTGCTGTGTGGCCTGGAGAATGTGACAACCCCTCTCTGGGCCTTGGGCTCCCCAACTGCCTAAGGAGGTGTGGGCTCACGATATCTTGGGCTCTCCAGCTTTGGTTGATGGTGGCAGACTCCCCCTGGGAGCCCTGAGGCTGGGGGTTGGGGAGAGAGCCTGAGCTGTCCCTGTGCTCTGGAGTTCCTGAGTGTCCTCTGCCGTCCCCTGGACAGTGATTGATGGCCCCAATGGGCAGCTTCTCTGCTCGAGCTGCTGCAGTTGCTGAGAATGTGTATTAATATTAATTGGGGCTAATTAGTTGGATAAATCAATCTGCCCCCAGAGAGCAGCTGCCCCTCCCTGGTTGATGAGGAGGAAGTCTGGGCTAATGGAGTTGCTGCGGCGCCAGCGTGATGGAGAGGGTTCCCATGTGCGTGTGGAGGCCCCAGCTGTGTGCGGTGGTGGGGTCAGTTCCTTCACCGCAGACGAGCACCTGCTAGTGTGTGCCTCCTGCTGGGTCTTACCGTGTTATGGGTGTGTGTTTGTCGGGTCTGGCTGTGAGGATATGCGCCTGGCTGGGTGTATGTGCTGTGTTACTGGTTGGAGTGCACACACCTAGATATGTGTGTCTGGTGTGGGTCTGAATGTTTGGTCAAGTGTGTTCATGTGTGGTTGTGTATCTGATATATGGGGACAGCTGGTTCCCTGTGTGTTTGGGTGTCTGGTTGGTGTACCTGTGGACGTCTGGGGGAGGTAGCCTGTTGGGCTGGGGACCTAGTTGGCTGGAGGATTGGAAGGGGTTAGATGTGAGGTCACCTGTGGTGTCTTCTGCCTTCCTTCGTGGCTGCAGGCTTCTTGGCTCTCAGTTGCACAAAGCTGCACAGGTCTGCCCTGGGCACCTTCCCGGTTGTGTCTCCCTCCGCCAGGGATACCCTTGAGACCTCAGGTGTCCAGCTTTATGTCGCAGGGGAGGCCGAAGACTGAGACATAGGTCAAACCCTCACAGAGTGCAGTCAAACAAGTCCAATTCAGTTCAGTTTAGCAGAATTTCACAGAGGGTTCCTCTGGGTCTTGCCTTGTGCTAGACTCTGGGGACAGATTCATGGTAAAGATGAATCAGACATCTGATCTAGATTTGGCCTAAAGATGTTCCCAAGCTGGGTGGGGTGTGGTAGAAGCAGAGCTATGCAAAGCGTGCTGGGAGGCAGCTCTGGGAGTGCAATAGGGGCCCGTGGACTCTGGGACACCAGGAGGGTGCGGCTTGTCTGTCTGGAGAAGGCCATGCGGGGAAGTCTTCCCAGAGAGGTGGCGTTTGAGCTGAGCCTCACCCGATGTGTAGGAATTCCCCAAAAGAAGGAAGGAACAAGAAAGGCAGTACCAGGGAGGGGAAAGCCTGGGATAAGGCAGTGTTTCTGTAGAACACGTGGAAAATGCGATGGAGGCTGCTGGCCGGGAGGCTCTGGCCACCTCAGGCAGAACCCGGCCACCTTGAGGCTTGAGGATTTTATGCTACTAAACAGATTTAACAACCACACTGGAAATATTAATACTAAATCAATTGATTAAAAACTTTAAAATACGTATTTTTTGTTTTTCAAACTAGGCTGGGAGGGAGTACCTGAGAGGAGAGAAGTGCAGGCGTCCACGCGGCTGTGGGGTGGAGGGAGCAGGCTGGGCCGATGTGCCTAAATGTATATTAAACGACATAAAAGTGATATAACTCGAAGCTCGATTTTTTCATCACATTATTCTAATTCCGAACAATGTGTTGATTTGTAGAATTTGTTGAGGGGGTTTTGGTGTGGCTATCATCTTTTGAAGGACGCCCCTGTCCCTCAGAGCCCTCATGATAAATTGAGTCATTAGGTGACTTACAGTCTCATTAAGGAGAGTCTTTCTCTTAATGTCAATGACATCATTCCTTGGGTTGAGGCCTCTCTCAGCTTCTGTTGAACCAATAGCAATTACACTAACAATTTTCTAGCTCTTCTAACACCAGCTAAGATTTTATGCAGTTAAGCATTTCTGTTATCAACGAAGTCACAAGCATTGTTATTAGAATGTCGTAATAGATTATGTTGACCTTAATCAGAGGTTGTGTGACATGGCAGTTAAGCATGTGGCCTCTGATGTTGGACTGCCTGTGTTTGAATTGTGACTTTGACACATTTTAAATACTTCTTCTGTTCCTTAACTTCTTTATCTCTATGATAGGGTGATGATTGTAATTATAGTATTCTCATAAGTTAATACATGTTTACAGTGGTGCCTGGTACACAGCAAGCACTATATAGATGCTTCGACCTACCATGGGGTTTCATCTTGATAAACTCATTGTAAGTTGAAAACATTGTAAATTGAAAATGCATTTAATGCACCTAACCTACTGAACATCAGAGCTTAGCCTAGCTAGACCACCTAAATGTGCTCAGAACACTGACATTAGCCCACAGTTGGGCAGAGTCACCCGGCGACACAGTAGTCTGTAGAGTATCAGTTCACCCCTGTGATCATGCGGCTGAGAGAGAGCTGGGGCTTTGCTGCTGCCAGCACCACGAGAGGGCATCGCACCGCTTTCTATTGAATGCATATCACTTTCACACCATCGCAACGTCGAAAAATTGCAAGTTGAACCATTGTAAGTCTGTATAAGTGATAATTCTGTTTAAGTCTGTATAAGTGATATACTGTCTGTATATGTGATAACTCTCACTTTAGTAGTAAAGCTAATGTTGTTGTCCATGATGAGTGGGCATTTTGGGTGAGTTTCAATGAATTTGATGGAAATGACACTCAATAGTATTAGTGAAAAGACTTTTTTGGGCCTTTGAAAACCACCCTCCCCAGGTCACTGGAGTGCCTGCCATGCTGACAGACGGACAGTCTCGGCAGACTCCTGCAGTGGCTCTTATTATCACCCCCAGGTCTGCCCTCCCCACATTCCCCCAGCTCCCTGAAAGCCAAAGTCTCCCAGAGGCCGCCATTCCCACAAGTGGCCATGCAAGGACAGCTGCAGGGGAGAGCCCTAGCTTCAGGAGTCCAGATAGACACTCTAGGCACTTGCCCAAGAGGGTGTCACCTCTGGGTAGATACGTGGAAATGGTAGCTGGCATGCGGCACAGCCTGAAGTTTCCGTGTGCACCTGTGGACCAGTGAGTGCTTATGGTCCCTGGCAGGGCCTGCTAGGGCTCCTTAGGGCTGGAGTGGGCAGGGCAAGGGGTGAGCGTAGGCTGGCCCTCCACAGTCCCTGAGGGATTCAAAGGTCTGAGCGTTAACTTTTTACTTGCTGGACTGTGCAGAGTCCCAGGGGAGGGGCTAGGACAGCTAGGCTGGTGCCTAGCTGGAGCCCAGTGGAGCAGCTTTTTGCCAAGGGACTCAGAAGCGATTCAATATTTTAGCCACAGGTGTAGCTGTAGAGGGGCATCCTAGCCCCATCCCAGGGAGTCTGGGCCCTCCTGAAAGTCCTTGCGGCACACGGGCTGGGGAGCTCTGAGCTCCTCTGAGGCACAGCAGGTAGAGGGATTGGGCGGTGTGACTTGAGCAGCACAGACAGGAGGGGTTCCAGAAAGGCAGGCCCACTGGGACCCAGGCAGGGAAAAGCCTAGTGCAGTGCCTGGCTTCCTGCCCCGGGAGCCATCTGAGGGTAGCGGTTAAGGTATAGATGACCAGGGTTTAAGCCCAGGCTCCCCCACCTTTATGGCCTTGGGCAAGATAGTAAACTCTCAGTGCCTCAGTCGCCTTCACTGGGGAAAGGGTGATAAGAGCACCGAGCCAAGGGTTTTCATGAGGTTGATGAAATGGTGCAGGATGGGGCTCGCCAAGGCTCCCCGTTATGCAGTGATACCCTGAGCACTCAGTCAACAGGGATTGTGGACATCTAAATACGGACTCATGGTCTGTGTTCACAAGCTGTGCTGATGAGAATGGTGTGGCAATGTTAGCCCGAGGGCAATTGGGACCTAATGTTAGACTGGGTTGTATAAGATCTCAAAAGGATAGTCCAGGCTGCAGTGAAGAGGTTTAGCTGGAGGGGTAGAGACCAAGGCAGGGAGGCTAGTAAGGAGGCCGCTGAACTGACTGAGAGAGGGAGAAGGTCCCAGGGGGTGTGGGGGTCAGTGGTTCGAGATGTGAGGGGGCAAGGGCCACCTGCAGGCAGTATGTGTTCCTAAGAGCAGGGTCACTGGAGCTGGACTGCCTGGGTTTGGATCTACGCTCTGCCACTCACTATTATATTTATGTGTCCTTGGGCAAATGGCTCTCTGTGTCTCAGTGCCTTCTTCTGCTGTAAAATGAGAAAATAATACAGCTTACCTCCTAGGTTTGTCACAAGGAGTAATGTAAGTATTTATATGTAAAATGCTTGGAGTGGGCCTGCCACATACTAAGTGTTATAATACATCCCACGTGTGATTATGTGTTAGCTATTATGACTGTTACCGTAACTTGGATGATGAGGGGTCTAGAATGATGCTGAGGTTTGTTGCTTTGGTGATCTGAGTGTCATCAGTTGGGAATTTGAAGAACAGATTTGGCAGAAAAAGGATGAGTCTTGGGGAGTCCATGGATATGTGGGTGGGTAAACGGGTCTGAGGCCTGGGAGGAGAGAGGCCTCGGTTGGAGAAACAGGTGACCTGCATGTCTTCTGGGCACATCTGGCTGCTGAGGTCACCCGGGGAGGGTGGGCAGGCAAGGAGAGAAAAGGCCAAGCCCAACAGCAACATTTTGGGAGACTGAGAAGGAGCCACCCACAGGCGGGAGGATGCCAGGAGGGTTGGGGGCATAGAGCGTTTCTGGAAGGAGAGAGTCAGACGCCGCTGGGGAGAGTACGGTAAGGACTGACAGGAACCCACGAGATGTAATAACCGAGAAGCCTTGGTGCCCTTGGTGGGAAGGAGCTCAGTGGAGTGGGGTGGACAGATGCCAGACTGGGTGCTTTGAGAAATGAATGAAAGAAGAGAGATTGGAGCCAGGGATCCCCCGAACTCCCAGGGAAATTTCCTTGTCTCCCCTCTTCTCTCCAGGACCAAGAAAGCCCACCGTGCCGTCTTCCCACCCAGCTCTCATGCCAGCTTGGAGGTGGCAGGGTCTCAACCAGGGCTGAGGAGGACGGGAGGGAAGAGAACTCTGCCTTCCCAAGTGCCTGCTGCGTGGGGAGCCCTCGGCATGTCACGCTTGCCAGGACAGCGGTCCCGAGGGCTGGTATCAGGCCTCCCCTGACTGCCTGAGGGATGGGGCTCCAGGCAGCCGAGGGGCTTGTCAGCATGCCTGACTGCCTCCCAGTGTCCTCTACAAGAGGCCTAGGCCATGGGAGGGGCAGGGACCTGCCCCAGGTGCCCTGACTGACCAGTGATGTGGTCAGGGCTGGGTGCCAGCTCTCCTGTCCCCGTACTGGACTCTTGTCCTCCGCTAGGGTGGGATCAGAGGGGTGGGAGGACTGGAAAGGGAGAAGGGAGATGCCTCAGATGCCCCCCGAGGGCAAGACACTCGGAGCTGAACTTCACTTCCAAGATGTCACTTCTCCCATCCCAAGATGTTGCATGTGGAGTCACCCCCACTTCAACTGTGACCCTTGTGAAGAGCTACCTGAGGGGCACGCCCTTCTTTATGCCAGGCCCTGGCTGGGCACTGGGAGGCAGAGACAGAAGAGAACATCTGTGTCCCCAAAGGACTTTCATGTCCACCTGAGACAGACCAGGGGATGTTGTTAGCGCTGAGGATGAACACGGGGACATGTATGGGCCCACGGATGTGTGTGCAGCTGAGCGTCCAGTGGACATGGGTGTGTGACGTGGAGTGTCTGGGAGTATACCTGAGCAGCTCAGTCTTCATATCTGCCCCATCTCCGCAGGAGCCAGACCTGGACCCCGAGCCCATCCTGGAGCTGCCCCTGGCAAAGCTGGCCCAGAAGCTGCAGGCTGAGGAGCTGAGTCTGGAGGGCGTCCTCTGCAGCTACTTGGAGCAGGTGTGGGTCAGGGGTCAGCATCCGAGCCTGGGGCTCTGGGCTGGAATGGGGGATGTCACCTATCATTTTTCTTTTTTGAGACAGAGTCTCACTCTGTCACCTGGGCTAGAGTGTGTGGCATCAGCCTAGCTCACAGCAACCCCAAACTCCTAGGCTCAATAGCTCTCCCTGTCTCAGCCTCCCGAGTAGCTGGGACCACAGGTATGCACAACTATACCCAGCTAATTTTTTGTTTCTATTTTTAGTTGCCTGGCTAATTTTTCTATTTTTAGTAGAGACAGGGTCTCCCTCTCAGTCAAGCTGATCTCGAACTCCTGAGCTCAAGTGATCCTCCTGCCTCGGCCTCCCAGGGTTCTAGGATTACAGGCGTGAGCTACCACGCCTGGTCCATTGTTCTATTTAAGAGGAGTTTAGGGACAGGTGCAACTCAGTGGTTCTGCCACTGACTTGGGAGGGGGCACATGCCACAGTGTCTTCAGGGTGGTAGGAGGGGCTGGGCGACTGAGTGCCCTACCCTGGCCCTGGCCTCAGCGGGGCCCTGGCCTGGTCTCTTCAATGTGGCTCAGGCACTGAAGGTGCACCAGGAGGTGAACTGCCTGACCGATTTCCTGGGGGAGTGTGAGGAGCAGCTGCAGGCACTGAAGAAGCTGAAGAAGAGTGAGCGAGGCCTTCTCTACGGGGTCCCTATGAGCCTCAAGGACACCTACAATTGCATGGTGAGCCCTGGGGTGTACGTGCACATGTGTACATGGATGTGTATGTGCGTGCATACACCACCGAGCCGGTGAGCATCTAAGTGTGTGACGCTGGGCAAGTTACCTAATCAAAGGTGCACAGCTAGAAAGCGGCAAACTGGGACTTCAACCCAGCAGTTCAGACTTAACCACATGCTGTTCTGCCACCCGAGCATCCTTGGAGGGCAGCGCTTGTGTGTGACGGCGTGAGAGCGTATGAGTGGAGGCCGGCTGGGGCTGGGAGTCCGCCAGCTTGACCCCCACAGGCTGGAGGCACCTTTTATTCCCTGCAGGGCCATGACTCAACGTGCGGCCTGGCCCAGTTTCTGGAGAAGCCTGCAGCCAAGGACGGGGTCATCGTGAAAGTGCTCAAGGCCCAAGGAGCCATTCCCTTTGTTAAGACCAACATCTCGCAGACGCTGCTCAGGTCTCTGCAGCAGGCAGGCTGGGAGCTGGGGCTGGGCTGAGCCCAGGGCTGAAGGAGCTCTTAAAAGTCCCCATCTAGGCCGGGCTTGGTGGCTCAAGCCTGTAATCCTAGCACTCTGGGAGGCCGAGGTGGGCGGATCGTTCTGAGCTCAGGAGTTCGAGACCAGCCTGAGCAAGAGCGAGACCCCATCTCTACCAAAAAAAAAATAGAAAGAAATTAATTGGACAGCTAAAAATAT
>CAUYSK010083651.1:0-30380 GCA_963575035.1 Avahi laniger | reverse complement strand
AATAGCACAGGACAAACAGATCTGAATGTGATGTCCAATGAAGTCACAACTTTACTTATTTATTTAGTCCTATTTTTTTTTTTTTAAGACAGAGTCTCACTCTGTTGCCCAGGTTAGAGTGCCGTGGCCTCAGCCTAGCTCACAGCAACCTCAAACTCCTGGGCTCAAGCAATCTTGCTGCCTTAGCCTCCCGAGTAGCTGGGATTACAGGCATGCGCCACCATGCTCAGCTAATTTTTTCTATATATTTTTAGTTGTCCGGCTAATTTCTTTCTATTTTTAGTAGAGACCGGGTCTTGCTCTTGCTCAGGCTGGTCTCAAACTCCTGAGCTCAAATGATCCACCTACCTCGGCCTCCCAGAGTGCTGGGATTACAGGTGTGAGCCACCGTTCCCAGCCAATTTAATCTTATTTTTAATTTTTTTTGGTAGAGATGGAGGGTCTCGCTATGTTGCCCAGGCTGGTCTTGAACTCCTGGCCTCAGGTGATCCTCCTGCCTCAGTGTGAGCCACTTCGCCAGGCCTCATTACTTTAAATAGACCAGTAGTTCTCAAATGTCTTGGTCTCCAGGACCCCTTCACACCCTTAAAAGTTATCGAGATCCTCAAAGAGCTTTTGTTTGTGTGGATTAGACCTATCGATATTTATTATATTCAAAATGAAAACTGAGACATGTTTAAATTATTGATTCATTTTAGAACAGTATTAAATTCATCACATCTTAACCCAAATAGCATTCTTTTATGAAGAATAACTATAGTTTCCAAAAAAGAAAAAAAACGTAGTGAGAAGATTGGCACTGTTCTCATTTTTGCGACACCCTTTCATGTCTGGAATAGAAGAGAGTCTGCTTCTCACATCCGCTTTCCCATTTGGTCAGTTGCATGAACTCAGGTCATCTGGTCTCTGAATAACCCTGCTGTGTACCCGGGAGAGAATGAGAAATAAAGGCAAATACCATCTTAGTATTTTTATAAAAATAGTTGTAACCTTGCAGATGCCTCGAAAAGATCTCAGGGGTCCCCAGGGGTCCCCAGGCCACACTTTGAGAAACCAGTGATATGCCAGGTACCGTTAACCCCTCTCCCCTCCCCAGCAGCCCTATAAGGGAGTTGCTGTCATTATCCTCACTGTTCCCACGAGAAGACCACAGCACAGAAAGGATCTGTGGCCCACACAAGGTCACACAGCTACCAAGTGGCCATTCAGTGCTACATTTAGTCTGTCCCTGAGCCTCTGTCTTCTCTCTTAAGTAGGACCCTATCAGTGTGGGCCTCCCAGGGCCAGGGGAGGTTGTGCCCAGAAAAGACCCACTTAGCACAGCGCCCAGGATATGGTGAGCCTGCGAGAAATGGGGATCTCTGACTGTCAGGGTCCCAATTGGAAACAGAAGATATGCTCAACTTAGGGAAATTGGGAGAGAGCTTATAAAATGTTCCCTTTTTTTCGGTTTCTTTTCTTTTCTTTCTTTTTTTTTGAGTCAGGGTCTTCCTCTGTCACTCTGGGTAGATTGCAGTGGTGCCATCATAGCTCACTGCCACCTCAAACTCCTGGGCTCAAGCGATCCTCCTGCATCAGCCTCCCCAGTAGCTGGGACTACAGGCATGTGCCACCATGCCCGGCTATTTTTTTCTATTTTTAGTAGAGTCTTGCTCTTGCTCAGGCTGGTTTCGAACTCCCAACCTCAAGCGATCCTCCTGCCTCGGCCTCCCAGAGTGCTAGGATTACAGGCGTGAGCCACCGCGCCTGGCTTATGAAGTGTTTCTTGACAAAGGCGTGAGCAGGGTATGGGGAAGGCCCAAGGAAGAGGCTGGCACTCTGGGGCTAGCAGTGGGGAGCCTTTACCTCCCCCAGTGCAAGGAGGCAGGGAAGGAGAGGTTATTGGTCACGTGACCATGCCGTTGCACAGGGTCCCACACTTGGTTTAATGCCCTACTGTTGGTGTCTTGAAATTCTTAACAAAGTTTGAACAAGGGACCTTGTGTTCTCATTTTGCACTGGGCCCTAAAAATCACGTAGCCTGTTTTGAGCCTAACCCGCCTGGACAGCAAAGGGCAGGGGTGCCGGTTGATTTGGTCCATACAGGTCACCTCCCGGGACCACAGAGCAGGATGGAGAGGCTTGGACCATGGGTCAGGAGGGGCAGATGAAGACATCTGGCACAGCAGCAACCGCTGCCAGGGTTGTTAATGATCTTACCATGATTACTGATCCTTCCCGAGCAATGTATTATGGTGGCCAAAGGCAGAGACTCAGGGCTCAGGCAGATCTGGGTTCGAATCTTAGCTCTGCCACTCACTAGCTGTGCGATGCTAGGCAAGGGGCTTTGTCTCTGTGCTGAGCCTCGGATGCCTCCTCTGTGTGAGAGGACAGGTGCATGCTAAGCCATTTGGGGACAGCAGCGCCGCTGGAGGCAGCATGCCGGTCAAGGGCGTGGATGCTGGAGGGCAGCTGCCTGGGATCAAGCCCCAGCTCTGGGCTTTACCAGCTGCGTGGCCTGGAGAAGTGACTTACCTCTTTGTGCCTCAGTTTCTTCTGCAGTATAATGGGCATGATAATAGTACTGACCTCATAGGGACTGCTTGAAGATGAAGAGACAGTAACACATTAAGTAGTTTCAGAATTGCTGACCCAACAAACCTAACTAAGATTCAGTATTTGTTTGCAGGTCTTCAGTTTCACATGGGTTAGTTGTCTCCCCACCTTCGCTTTGGTTATGTTTTTTACGTGATACACAGAAATTTCATTTGTTTCTATGGGGCATTTCCCCCCCTCCACGTTTTATGTATTTTATTTATTCATTTTCTTTTTTTTTTTTTGAGACAGAGTCTCACTCTCTTGCCTGGGGCGAGTGCCGTGGCGTCAGCCTAGCTCACAGCAACCTCAAACTCCTGACTCAAGCGATCCTTCTGCCCTCAGCCTCCCAAGTAGCTGGGACTACAGGCATGCGCCACCATGCCCGGCTAATTTTTTATATATATATTTTTAGCTGTCCAATTAATTTCTTTCTATTTTTGGTAGAGATGGGGTCTCGCTCTTGCTCAGGCTGGTCTCGAACTCCTGAGCTCAGAACGATCCGCCCACCTCGGCCTCCTAGAGTGCTAGGATTACAGGCGTGAGCCACCGCGTCCGGCCCAACAACAAAATTTTGAAACAAGACAAACATAGATTTGAATCCTTCGCAATTACTTATTAGTCATGAGGCTCTGGACATGGCATATGGCCTCTTTGAGCTTAGTGTTCACATTTTAAAATGAAGAAATGACATTCCTTCATAGCATTGACATGGGAATTAGAAATAAACATGCTCAGCAACAAACAAGAGCTCTGCAAGATGATGTCCTCTGATTAATGCTCTTAAGTTGTTGTTTGCTGTTTCGTCCTTCTACCTCTGAGTCTAAAATATCTCTAAAACTCCAAATATTTTTACAGCCTCCTCCTTCATTTCCATTACCACTTGTCTTAGTCTTTTCAGGTTGCTATAACAAAATACATAAACCGGATAACTTGTAAACAACAGAAATGTATTTCTCATGGTCTGGAGGCTGAGAAGTCCTAGATCAAGGCATCTCTTTCTAATTCATAATTATTTATATTAATATATTGTCTATGGCTGCTTTTGTGCTATAGTGGCAAAATTGCATAGTTGAGACAGAGATCATATGGGCAATAAAGCCTAAAAAAATGCGCTGTCTAGGCCTTTGCAGAAAATGTTTACTGACTCCTGGCGTAGAATAAATGAAAAAGAGCTGAAGTCAGTTTGTTGAGATACAGAGCTGGTGGCCAAAGTGTGGCTCCAGAGAGTTGAGAAAGGGCTGTGAAGGAAACTCTAAGAGATACCAGGAAGAAGATGAGCTTACTGATAGAGATTATCTGTAGTGGTTGGGTGGAGAAAGGATAAACAAAAGAAATTACAGTAAGGCTAGAGAGAACCTCTTCTGAAGGTAAAGATAGGTTGAGTTTTAGAGTTTGCAGTGAATTTGGAATGACTAAAAGATATCTCAATGAAAATATTCTGCTGTCAGTTGAAGATGTGAAGCTCTCAGGAGAAGAGAGGTCAAAATTTTAGTTGTTGACTTACAGATACTTACAGGCCATGGTTAGGAGTTTAGAGCGTGTTAAGATAAGGAAGCAGGTATGTGAGCAGGGAGACCAATTAGCAGGAGAGAGATGGTGATGACTTGAACCCAGTGATGGTTCTTCAGGGTCTCCACTGTTCTGTGTCTACAGTTACCAGGTAGAATCACTGTAAGTCTGTAGTCCCCAAAGCCCAGGCCACAGACAAGTGCCAGTCCATGGCCTGATAGGAACCCCGGCCTCACAGCAGGAGGTGAGTGGCCAGTGAGCCAGCAAAGCTTCATCCGTATTTATAGCGTTCCCCATCGCTCCCATCACTGCCTAAACTCTGCCTCCTGTCACATCAGCAGCGGCATCAGATTCTCACAGGAGCACTACGCCCCACCGTAAACTGCGCATGCGAGGAATCTAGGTTGCGCCCTCCTTATGAGAATCTAATGCCTGATGATCTGAGGTGGAGCTGAGGTGGTGATGCCAGCGCTGGGGAGTGGCTGCAAATACAGATTATCATCAGCAGAGAGGTTTGACTGCATAATAAATGTAATGCACTTAAATCACCCCAAAACCATCTTTCCTCTCCCACCACCCAGGTCTGTGGAAAATTGTCCTCCATGAAACCAGTCCCTGGTGCCAAAAAGGTTGAAGACCTCTGTTTTAAGCGCTTTGGGGCACCCCACATATGTAGGAGCCAGAGTTTCACTGGCTCCCCAGCAGTTCTTGCCTGGTTAATTGACTCCTATGTCTGCAGCCAAAGGCTAAAAAAAAACCATGGGAGTGGTAGACTCCTCGCATCCTCTTGGTTTTCTGATTAATCATTTACATGGGAAACCTAAGCCTACTCAGGTAAAAAGATACGTGAACTTCAGGTCATGATCACAATCCTGTCTCAAATATATGACTTTTTTCACCCCTTTGACTTGGAGTGGGGGGGGTATTTTAAAAACAAATTATTTCATTTAATCCTTGTTTCCTAGCAACCAGGAAAAAGCATCCATTTTCTTCATGTTGTGAGCACCAGACCAAGCCCAGCCGAGCCTATGCTCAAGCCTCCAGAAGCAGAGAAAGAACAAAAGCACTGCAATCGGTCTCCAGTTGGTGAAAGATTCTCAGAGGGGAATTTGTTAAGAGCTGGCACCTAATAGAGCAGAGAGACCTGTATCTCAGTTGTAAGTGTACAAGGGGAACCCTGCGTGAGATGTGTAGGTATTCTGCAGTGCATGATATTCCTATAGAATACGAGGCCTGTGACTTCCAGGAAGTTGGTTTCTATGAAACAGCTAAAGCCTGAGACTGCTGACGTCTTTGCAGTATCTCCTTTGTGTGTGTTTCCAGCCAGCCTCTTGTTTCTTTAAAGCTCTATAGACAGAAAAAAGGAATAACTGGCAGAATTCAAATCTAACTGAATAGAGTCCGTGCAAATGGCCTTCTTTCAACCAGGCTAGCTACTAAATGCTTGTAAATCACTTAATTCTACAGCTGAAAGAACCTCTCCAATCTGTCAATGCCTATTTTACGGAGGAAGAAACGCAGAAACATGGAGAGGCAAATTCACTTGTGCAAGGTGACACAGCTAGTTGGTGGCCTTACACAGTCTACTGACCTCTAGTCTACTGGTTTGGGAGTGGGAGATGCTCATATTTTTATGATTTAAACCTTCGCATATTACGCCACATTGAATGGGAGGGTCTAAGAGGAAGCCGTCACAACAAGCAGGAGATGCAAATTTTATGATTTGTAAGTCTGAATTTCAAAGGATTTGCTCAGAATTACAAGACAAGAATGGGTTAAAGTAAATGCTAAGTGAGCGTACTCCCTGTCAAGGAATTGAGGTAAGACAAATATTCTATCAACAAATGTTTTTCCAAATTACTGAATCAGAAGAATATTAATACATGCCAGACTTTGTAGAGTTACAGCACGTTAGAGTAAAAAGTGCTCTTGGTGATGTTACCCAGGTCCATCATTTTTTAGATAACACATGAGAAGAGCCAAGAGGCTTGGCCCCGGCCACACCAATCAATGGTGAAGTAGACATCACACCCCGGCATCGAGCCTCCCTGGGGACCGTGCTTTTGTTTCTCTAGGTGATGGGGCCACCTCTCTGGCTTGCAGCATCCTCTCCCAGTTGGCTCTCCTGTAGGGAGCAGTATTAGTGTCTTCATAGCTAATCCATTTCCTGTGGAATGCTCCGACGTTCTTCCCCTCTTTCTTCCACTCCCAAAAGGCTGAAGGAAATGTAGCAGTAGCAAGAATGATCCAAAATCATTAAGTTGGCCTGGTGAAGAATTCAGTTAGCTCAGTGGCATCTTTTTGCACCTTGCTTATTGTCAGAGAGCTGAATCAAATGAAGCTTAGCATTTATATTCTATGATGTTTTTTTTTCCTTTTTTTTTGAGACAGAGTCTCACTTTGTTGCCCTGGCTAGAGTGAGTGCCGTGGCGTCAGCCTAGCTCACAGCAACCTCAGACTCCTGGGCTCAAGCAATCCTACTGCCTCAGCCTCCCAAGTAGCTGGGACTACAGACATGTGCCACCATGTTCGGCTAATTTTTTCTATATATTTTTAGCTGTCCAATTAATTTCTTTCTATTTTTGGTAGAGACGGGGTCTCGCTCTTGCTCAGGCTAGTCTCGAACTCCTGAGCTCAAATAATCCACCCGCCTCGGCCTCCCAGAGTGCTAGGATTACAGACGTGAGCCACCTTGCCCGACCTCGACCAAAGAGGTTTTTTAAAGACAGAGAGTCTTAGTAGCCTAAAATCATCCCCTCTGGCAGTTTGCTTGTTTGTAAGACCAGTTTAGCTTTCAATACCCCTCTCGAGAGAGTAAAGATCTATGCTAAGGTGGGACTCATCTCCTCATTAGTGGCTCAATTGCCTGAAAGGATGTGGTTTTGATGATGAGAAATGCCATATTTGCTATTCCCCATCGCAGAGAAGTAAGAAGATGAAGTCTGTGATAGGAAGGTGTGAAGTTTCTCTTTATTTAAAGAATTTCCAAGCAAAAAGCATCATGTTCATATAAAGCATCAATTCTGACCATAGCAGAACACGTTGCAAGTGTGTGGGGAGTGGGTTCTGCGGCCAGCGAGTGCACTGGAGCAGGCTTTCGGGAGTTGAAAGAAGAGATGTGTGGCGGCGGGCAGATGAGACACGCTTTTTATTGTCGGGGGGGGATGCAGTGGCAGCGAGAACATGGTGAGCGCTTATATATGGCCTAGAACAAGAGTGGTAACATGCCATAGGAAAGCGTGATCACACGAGTTCACATAGGAGATAACACCTTGGTTACATAAGTGTGTTGACTTATGCCTCCCGGGAAGGCCGGTGAAAGACACACTGACAATTATTTTACTCTGGCCTAAGAAACCTATTGCCTATACAGATGAATTTCCCTTACACTCCACCCCCTAGGTAATAGATTTCGTGGCCAACATATGGGCCCAAATGTCACAACAACAATACAGGAAACATCATAGTATTACCAGACTATATAGCAAATAGCTCCTAACATTAGGAGGGTTCTATACCAGGACGATGAGAGATGTCCCCCACCACTGTTGCAGTGGGTCGCTAGGTAACTGTTGGATGGCCTGTATCTCACCATCAACTCTCTTCAAGGCAGAGGGGATATCTTCTTGGTGATCAGATATGCATATATAGCATTCAGTATGTATGACTGCACTTGTGACCCCTTGGGCTGCAGTAAGGAGATCACGGGTCATGTGGTTTTGCAAAACCACCTTTCTCTTCTGGGTGACTTCACCGACCAGGAGAATCAATGCCTGCCTGATTTGATTTAAGGCCTGAGCAGTATGCTCTGTTAGGACATTCACTTCTATTTCTATCTTAATGGCTCCACTCCCAGGGAAAAAGATAGTTGCTAGGAAGAATCACCATGGAGTCTGCTTTACCCAATGCTAATGGAAGAACACAGCATTTTAATTATGTGGTTTCTCGGTAAAGGTGGGGAGGACTTTCCCTGGGACATATGGTTGTTCCCAAATGCAACTTAAGTGCACCTTCCCATCCAATGAGCAGGAAGATAAAGCCACCCATATCGCTGGTGTCCTACCAGCCAACCTTGGGCTTTTCATGTAGGTAACCAGACAGTGAGGTCCTTAAACATGGCCCAACTATCGGTGCAGACATGTAAAGGAGACAGTTTGTGCACGACCACGGCACACAATTCAGCCCATTGCTCTGTCCCTGTTCTGTTTCAAACCAAATTTCGTTATGATTCATGCTTCCACAGAAGAGGGACTCCACCCTTCAAGGTACAGATTCTCTTCCCTAGGTATTACCATGGTCTGAGGGTTAGCCTCAGACACGAATTCAACTGGGCCCAATACTGTCTGCAGCTCTCCAATTGAAGGGCTGTCCATTGCTCCAAGTAAGTTCCCTACTTCACCAGAGTGGGCATCTGGGCTAACTGTTTGCAACTTTGCAGTTAAGGGGCTGGAGCTAAACTCTGTTCATTGCCCCAAATAAGTTTCCCACTTCACCACAGTGGGAATCTGGGCTATTTTTGATTGTGGGCTGGTTATCCAGGACCTCGTCCATCCTGCTATGTGGTGTGTACTAGCACTTTAGACTGCCCAGTTATAGCTTCACAGGCCTGAAGGGCAGCATACACAGCCACCAGCTGCTTTTCCACCAAGGAATAGTGCTCTTGGAGACCCTTCCAAGTCCAGGACCAAAACCCAGTAGGGACTCGCCACTCATGCTAGTGCTGCCACAAACTTCGGTCCACCCTGCTTGAGTCAACTATCACATCGAGGTCAAATGGCTGTAAGCGGTCAACCACTTGTAGCATCTGGGCTTGCACAACGGCCCTCTTGGCTGTCATAAAAGAGGTCTCTACCTCTGGGGATCAGTCCCTCTGTGTCCCCTTTTACATAATGAATGCAATGGCCATAATAGTGGGCCAAGTGGGGAATGAGTATACATGAATACCCCAAGAGCCCCACAAACACTTGCAGCTGTTTGACTGTACTGGGTCAGGGGAAGGCTTGAATCTTATCTATAACTGCCTCAGGGATTGCCTTCATCTTACCCAGCCAGACAACACCCAAGAATTTGACAAATAAGCCTGGTCCCTGGACCCTGAAGTTGTTTATTGCCCAACCCCATTGCTCCAACGAGATTTGAAGGCTGGTGGTGGCTTCTTCTAGATCTGTAAGGGATTCAGAGGCTAACATTGTATCATCAATATAATGAAACGAGCACACTGAGGATGGCCGACCTCATGTGGCCAAGTCCTGTGCCACCAAGCCATGACATGTGGCTGGGCTCTGTAGGTAACCTTGTGGTAATAACACAAATGTCCGTTGTCATCGTTCCCATGTGAGGGCAAACTGGTTTTGATTGTCCATAGCTATCTCTATGTAGAAAAGGGCATTGACCAGGTCCACCACATAGTGGTATTGTTTAAGCACCAAAGTCAACGGATCCATCAGATCCAGTATGGATGGCACTGCCGCATGCAATGGGAGAATCACTTTATTCAGACCCCAATAGTCCACTGTCATTTTACAAGTTCCGTCTGGTTTCTTAATTGGCCAAACAGGAGGGTTGAATGGACTGTCAGCAGAGAACACTATGCCAGCCCTTTCCAGCTGCAATATGGTTTGTGAAATTTCTTTGTGCCCCTGGGCAAACGATACTGTCAGGTGCATATCACACCACGAGGTATGGGCAAAATCTGCAGTGGGTGAGGGGTGGCCATGCACCATCAGCTTCATAATCCTAAATCAGAGGTGAAACTCACCCATGGAAGTAGTTAGGGTTAGACCACACAGAATATCAAAACCCAGAACATATTCCTTCAAGGGGGACACATACACAGTGTAAGGCCTAGGGGCCAAACACTCTGTCCCCAATGGAATGGTCACTTGCTTAACTTTAACAATTTGCCCATCATATTCATTTATATGGGCTGTTTGTCCAGTAAACCACTCAGGGTTTCTGTAGATTAGGGAGCAATCAGCTTTGGTGTCCACCAAGGCCAAAACCTACTGTACATTAGTAGGAGATCAATGAATAGCAAGTTTCACATGTGGCCTCCAGTCATCCAGGGTCACCTCTAACCGGATGCCTCAGCCTATATCCATATCAAAAAGGGGGCCTTAACCATGAACTCTTGCAGAGGAACATTGCAGGTCTCTTTGGTGGGTGTCTCAGTTCCCTGCCTTTTGGGTGCTTTCATGAATTGCTGGTGGGGAGCCAGCTGATTCCACAAAGCCAGCAATACCTCATTAGGCTGTTTATTTATCTTCTCTTTATCTACTGGTGCTAGTAGGAGGTCTAGCCACATCTGGGTTCTGCTAAGGTCTATGGGAAATAACCTGCTCTCTGGCTTCTGTCAGTATGCTTAGGCAAAGAATAAAGGGGGAAAGGGGAGGAGGGTACGTTTCACACAGCTGCAAGTGTCAACAAGATAAAGTAACAGCCCAGAGGGCCCGAACGCCCTGGAGCACTGAAACGCTCAGAGGTGCCTCATGTGCCCAGATAACAGGGAGTGAAATGTACTCTGGCTTAGGACAGGATGTTAAATGTATTTTTGACTAAGATTAATGCTGATTAATGCTGATCTAGGCTTCTGTAACCCTGCTTATGCAAGTAAATAACTTTCCAGGATGTGGTTTTTACCTTTAAAAGAGCCCGTCTCTCCTGACTTGAGGCTGTTCTCTGTGTTGCTACCTCTTAGCAGTGTCAGTGGGTAGTCGCTGGCCAGCTAACAAAGACTCACAATTTGGCTCGGTTTCGGTCTTAAGTGGCCTTTTCTCACACTCCGGACCATAACAGGTTCCAGACACCTTCTGAGCCCCTTGTACTGCCTTCTTCTTCAGGGGGCCCTGAGCTCATCGGCCCTTCTTGGGTCCTTGCAGGATATGCACTCATCCCCACCCCCCGCCCCCATTTTCCTCTCTTCGCATCTCCCAGAGCCGCCGTGGCAGTGGTGACCTCATATATCCTCTTCCCCACATAGGGAGTGAACACAGCTGCCAGCGAGCCAAACGCATGGGGGGAGCTGTGGCTAAGATTAGGTTGCGCATGTGGGTAGCGAAGTGCTCCTCATAGGGCCTCACCAGTTATCTACTGCAAAAACGGCTTGGCACATTCCCAACTCCTGAACAATCTGAATTAAGCCTATGTATGAAGTCCACTTACTCACGCTTTCAGGTAGTTCGCCAGCATCATCCCATACTATGCGGGTGGCAGCCACAAGCCAGTCAAGCAAGGAGTGGGTGCCCTCGCCGGGGCGACCACTTGTCTGTAGCCTCTGCCTCAGGGAAGGATGTACAGTAATGGATGCCAATTGCTCCATCTCCCTTGGGGAGCGCAGGACGCCGTCCATCCCTTCGGCCCATAAGCGCAACAAGCGGGCAGACACGGTCTCCCCAGGACACTGCCCGCACTGCTTTCCCAGCTCCCGCAGCTCGGTGGGGGTGTAGGCAGAGTGAGAGTTATCCTCCTTTGGTGCAGGCCAACCCTGTGCCTCAACCCCCACCCGGGCCCCATGGGTTGCGCATGCTCCATTTTCTGCTTTATGATTGGCCGGGCTCTCAGCAGAGCAGGGGGCCGCCCTCAGTCTCCTGCCTAGTTGCAGTTTCATCAGCGTCCCAAGGTCGGACCTGTAGCTAGCTCTTTCTCCAACTGCTGCAGGCGGGCTTCCAAGTTTTCCTCTATCTCTTGTAACTCCTTTACCTGGGCTTCTCTGCTGCAGGGCATCTTTATGCTGCTCCCTGAGGGCCGTAAGGAAGAGCCAGCCCACCTGACCAGCCACTGCTTGCTCTCTAGGCTGCGGCGACTCCTCCAAGGCCTTTTCCAGGGTGGCAGGTGAACATTCTACCTGCTCCCACCCTGTGGCAGGGGGCCATGACATGAGAAGCACTGCCACTGTCTTCCACAAGCCCATAAGAGGCCACATGTCCTCCCTTGCTGGGGTGGAGGGTCACTTACCCCTGTGGATCCTGCCAACTATGCCAAGTGTGAGGAGGATACTCTGTGTCTACCATGTGCTCTGGCCAGGCTTTGGAAATTGGAAGGAAAGGTGAGTGGCAGCAGGCAGGTGAGACATGCTCTTTATTGTCGAGGGGATACAGCAGTGGCGAAAGCATAGCCGAGAACATGGTGAAAAGCATAGCCATTTATGTATGGCTCTGAACAATCGTGGCAACATGCCATGGGAAAGCGCTATCACATGGGTTCACACAGGAAATAACACCGTGGTACATAAAAGTGTGCTGACTCACGCCTCCCCAGAAGGCCAGCTAACCAGGGAGGCTGGGCAGGAAAAACACTGCGGCAGTCACCTTAGTTTGGCCTAAGAAACCTGTTGCCTGTACAAATGCGGTTTCCCTTAGGAGGCTACACTACTCAATTCTGTGAAAAGTAGTCAATTTCTCCAGTTTGGCAATTTAATCTATCATGCTCCAAAAAATGCATTGTATTCTGTCATTATAATTCTCAGATATTACAAAGGTAAAGGTTGCATCTGCTTCGTGAGTCAGAGCCAGATGGAAGAAGGGCCTTGGATAAGAATAAGAAATATCGTATTTGCCCTTTTAGTCTTTTGTACACTCTTCAAAGTTCATTGAGCAATAATCTCTTTCACCGTGTTTTAAACTTTGCTTTATATTTCCTACAATGCAACCTCTCCTGTGAGGAATTATTTTGTGGAAAGCTAAGAAGGAATTGTCAGAGTTTTCTCATGCTTTAGTGTGTAAAGACTCACTATAATGCTTATTTGAAAGAGATTCAAGAGGGCTATTCAAAGAGATCTTGCACAGTAAGACTAAGGCAGAAAATAAGATAGATACGAGAATTTATTTTTAAAAAGCAGCTTCACTATTTCTAACAAAGATTAATAGACCACAATTTAAGAAACAATGTTTTGCTGTGTTTTTAATAAATTTTGGCATCATTTATGGGCTACAAAATTTTCATTCTTGGTAAATTTAATGATTCCTCTAGAATTATATTCATAATATCTCTGCTGCCTTATATATATATGTGTGTGTGTGTGTGTGTGTGTGTGTGTGTGTGTACAAAAAACTGAAAATTTCTAAATGATATATAAACTCTTCCAGAAAAATTCATATATTCTCATGTAAATAAAGATAGGAATGAAAAATATTGCTTTTTCTAAGAATTACAGACAACTTTAGTACTAAAATACTATAATAATTAGAAATAATAAAGGCCTTCATAAATGCTATTATTTAATAGTTAATTGTGTGATGATAAGAAATTTGAAAGTTTTCCAAAGCCAAGGAGAACTTGGGATAAATGACACCTATTTTAGTTATTTTAAATAATTTGCATATATAATATACATTTTAAGGAAGAGTGCAGTGGAGGGTATGTATATAAGTACAGTGAGGGCAATTTATTCAATTTTGTCTTTCTGGGAGTAGTTCTATACAAGAGAGTTTTGACAAAATTTGTTCATAGATATGGCAAGTTAATGATCTGTGAAATACTTTCTAAATAGTTTGAAACAACATTTTTCTTTTCAATTTTTTGACAATTAACAATCCCATCTTTATATCAACTTATCACTCACTTGCGCTGTTTCTTTAGAATCAGTTCTAGTTTTGTTTGTTTTTTTGTTTTGTTTTCACATGTGAGAGAGAAATGATAGATTAAAGAGAGAGAGAATCAAGTAGCAGAAGAACTACTTTCTGTACCTGTTTTCACAGCCTTATAATATGTAATACATTTGCTTGTATTTTTCAGTTTATAAAATACTTTACATACATTGTCTAATTTCATCCTCACATAATCCAAAGATAGAAAATGAGACAGATATTAAACTAACATTGTTTTGCAAAGAGAAAAATGAAGCTTGTAGAGATAATTTTCTGTTTCCTACTTAATAATAGGACAATATTGTTCCATCAATATTACCTCTAATTTGTCTATCATTACGATTGCATATGTTTGTGCTGTCTATAGATCAGAAATCCTCTTTTTTCTACCATTCTTTCAAAGTATATTATTATACACAACAGAGCATTTAAATTTTTTCCGGCTTCAATTAGGGAAGAATCAATATATTTCTCATGATACTGCTCAATGGGAAGTAAACTATAAACCACCCATACCAGTGTAGATATTATAATAATTCTAACTAAAGTTTTCAGAATGTACAAAAGGATGAAGACCTCTAATTGAAAGAAAATTGCACCTACTTTTTAATCTTTAGTTTTTAGTCCTGAATACAAGCTACAGGTTCTAGAAACCTACAAAAGGTAGGATAAAGATTTCAGTAGCAATTTTCTCTCCTTGAAGGTGAAAATCAATTTGATTTATCCTCTCTAAGGTATCTTACATAGGGTTGAAAGAATAACTAAACAGAAAATAAGCACCCTTCCTTAATTTACACCTCTTTCCTTCAATTTGTTGCGTAGCATTACATATTATCAGGTTCTTTTCTCTTTAGGTCATAGGAAAGAACAGCAGGAAGAGTCATCTAGTTATAGGCAAGATGTTGAGACAGATCTCTGTATTAAACTAGAAAGATAGCATAATATCCTGACTTTATTGCAGTGGTGGTACTCACATATTTCTCAAGACCTGATCTGCATAGGGGCATTCTTAAACATACGAGTTGTTTTTAATAGCACATTTTAGGACTTCCTGTAATTCTCTATGTCTTTTTGTCCTTTCAATGGAATACATCAAAATATTTTTCTAACACATTCCAACTATTCTAGTCTAAGATACAATATGTAAAACCTCTGTTTCTGACCTTTTAACCAGAAGATTCTGGAATGATGGATATTGTTATTTTCTTTATCCCTGCTGAGGTATTTAGTTTAACAGAAAGATTTTGATCTTACTTCATTTATCACCAAGTATTTGTTAGATAGCGAAGCCTGCCAAGTTCATCTTTTCCCAGTGCAAGCTTAAACTGATTCTCGTCTTAGAGCAATTAGCTCCCAGATAATACAAATAGAGAGGGCATCTCATGTGTAAGTGTGTACGAAAAAAAAAATAGCGAATGAAAAACATTTTACTTTTCAGGAACTGACAAAATAAATCTCCAAAATACTGTCAATGAGCTTCATAGGTAGATTGAATAAAACGTCACTGGAACACTATTGTCAGAAACATAATAAATATATTCACCACGTGGAGTTATCACATATTGGTGAAAGTAATATCCTCTGAAGCACCATTATTCAAAACGTAATTCACAGATCTGAGTTGGTATCAGCTGGGAACATGGAACATGGCAGAAATTCAGATTCTTATCCCCAACCCCAAACCTACTGAATCAGAATCTGCATTTTATTAATGTTCAATCTCCTCTAAAACAACAGCATGCACATATACTTAAGGATACATAATTTGATCCACAATTTAGCTTAAAGGCTAACATTGCACAAGAGATTTTTCTAGCAAGAGATTTTTGCAGTAATTTTGAAATGAGTCTGTTTTTAAATCTCCTGTCAAAAGCTAAATCCACATAACATCAATTTCTTTAATCAATTTACTGAAAATCAAATTTATGTTTAATTTATTGGAGAGACGTCATATGGTACATATGTATACATTGTTATATTCAGTTTATAATACATATTTTCAAAAATAGTACCTGTAATAAATATGGCCCTTTTAAGTTATATTGCAATATGTTTTGACTGAGAAAATAATGGATAAAATACATTGATGAAAGACAGACTTGGTCTATTTACGATGAGTGAGTATAGCAAAGGCTCAGTCGTGCAATGAAATGTCTTAACAACAGTAAAGTTAAGAAAATGCCCCTACACAAGTCCAGATGCCTTTAAAACAGTTTTTCTCAAAGGGTGGTCTAGGGATTTGTGCATCAGAATCATCTTTGTTACATGTTATAAATGTAAAGATTTGGGCTCCAACACAAGCCTACTGAAGCAGTCATTGGATGTGGAATTCCTGAACCCCGAGTTTTCACTTCCCTGGTGATTCCTACTAACTTTGCCACTCATTGATTTTTTAAAAAAACATATTTCATTGTTGTGTTATACAAAACTGAATCTATATCTTAGTCATTAATGGTTGATTGAAAAAGAATTAATTTTCTCAGCCAAATAATGATTCAAATATGCCTATAATATTTCTCAAAACACTTCAACAGACATGCTAACAGACTGTTTAATGATTTCTGCTCTCTATATGAATTCTGATTCTTTCTAGGGTTTTCCATTTATGAACTTTATGAGAATATGCAGTTCTGTGAATTCCTACCTAGAAGAAGAGAATAAATTGCCTGAGTTCTTTCCTTTTTATAGTAGCTACTCTTTCACAACTTTACCTTCAATTTAAATGAACACTGCAGGACAGTTTCAAGGATATAATACTACTCTTAGACCAAACAGTTTTTGGAACTGTCACTTAAAAGGAGGGAGAATAAACCTATGGAAAGTTGGTTTTAGTTCCAACTTTTTGTCTATTAATGTAACCTCTGGAAATATCATTTAACCCCTTTTAGCCCAGTTTGGAACATGAAACAGCTAGACTAGAATATTGCTCATGCCTCTTCCACTTCCAGTAGTCTATGATTCCAAGTAAATTGTGTTCGGATCTTCATCTTAGAAAGTATTTTAAAGAAACTAATTTCTATAACTCAATAGGAACTGTTTTCTATATTTTTTAAACAGCTCACTATAAAAGATTCTTGTTTCGTTTTGTTTTTTTTGTTTTATTGAGACATAGTCTCGCTGTACTGCCTGAGCTAGAGTATGGTAGCATGATCATAGCTCACTGCAACCTCAGACTCCTGGGCTCAAGGGATCCATCCTCCTGCCTCAATCTCTCATGCAGCAGGACACGGGCATGTGCCACCATGCCCAACTATTTATTTATCGATTGATTGATTGATTGTAGAGATGGTGCTTTACTGTGTTAGGCTGGTCTCAAATTCCTGGGCTCAGGCGAGCCTCCTGCCTCAGCTTCCCAAAGTGCTAGGATTACTGGCATAAGCCACTTAAAATTCTTTTAGGATAATTTATATTTGAAATTTGTGGTACTGACTTTTGCAAGTATCTTCCTTTGAGCAACAAATTCACATCCAATTAATTCTTGAGCTAGGTCGCTAGTGGAACTTTCATTAGAACCAAATATGACAAAATCTTACAATGGCCGCATCTTTTGCAGTTCATATAGAGCACAAGGTTGCAACCAAACAGATACGCACTCCAATATGGTGGATTAGTTTACTTTTTGTTTTAATGGCTATGTGTGTCCTCAAATTAAAAATCTTTTCAACAATCTAGGTATAGAACTCTTCTAAGGACAAAATTTTAGCAAACTCCTCCACACATTCTTTAGTTTTATTTTTCCAAGTATTTTTCATATTCTGCTGGTCAGTAGCCAAATACCTTGAGTTAGAGTCACTGCATCTATAACTGAAGTTAAATCAGGCTGAAGTATGCTGGCTTTGAAATGGAAACTATTCACTGAGTGTGTTGTAGCGAATCATATTTCAGTATTTCTGTGATTCTGAAAGCATTTAGAGCATAGAAAGCCCCACATAATGTAGCCTCTTGGCCCTCTCTTGCCTCATCTCTTACCAATACTCCAACAACCATTAACTTCTTATTTTTTTGAAAACACAGTGTTTTCTCTGCCCTATTGACACTCCCATTGCTTCCATTATTTGTAATACTCTTCTCCCAAATTGCTCAATTTGCTTGAAGACATTTGGTAATTTTTTTTGAAAATTTTTAATGAAATACAATTGTGATTGGCCAAATTATGTCTCCAAAAAATTCATATGTTGAAATTCCAACCCCTGGTACCATCAGAATGTGACTGTATTTGGAGATAGATTTTTTAAAAAAGCAATTACGTTAAAATGAGATCATTAGGGTGGGCCCTAATCCTATCTGCCTGCTATCCTTTTAAGAGATGGACTTTGGACACAGACACACACAGTGGGATGATCATGTAAAGACACAGGAAAGAGTGGTCCATATATAAACCAAAAAGAGAATTCTCAAAAGAAACCAATCCTGCTGACACCTTTATCTTGGACTTCTAGCTTCCAGGACTGACTGTGAAAAAATACATTTATGTCATTTAAGCCACCCCATCTATGATACTTTGTAATGGCAGTCCTAGGAAACTATTATAATAAAATACATAATAAAGTGGAAAGATTGTAAGTATAAAATTGGATGACTTTTCTCAGTCATTTAAATGGCAATCAGATCAAGAAATAGAATATACCAAGCATCCCGTAAGCTTCATTCATGTCCCATTCTACTCCATAGATAACTATTACCCTGACTTCTAAGAGAATTATCATTTTACCAGTTTTTGAATTTTATATACATTGAATCACAAAGTAGTTACACTTTGGTGCCTGGCTTATTTCCATTGATCATTCATACAATTGCATATAGCTGTGATTCATTTATTTTCTTCTATATAATAAGCTTTCCCTTGTGTGGGTATCATAAAGTTATATACTCATATGCTGTTGATTGGCATTTGTGTAGTTCCTAATTTTTCACTCTTTCAAATAGCATGAACAAGTTTAATAACATTCTTGTACATGTCTTTGGTGAAAATATGTATTCATTTCAGTTGTGTATGTAATTACAAATAAAAGTTCTAGGTCACAGGACATGTTCTTTTTCAACTTTAGTGGACAATTCAATTTGTCCAAAACAGTTGTATCAACTTATACTATATCTGTAGAATATGAATGTTTCAGTTATTTGGCACCCTCACTGACATTTGATATTCATCATTTTTTACACTTCAGTCATTCTGGTGGGTATATATGATATGTCACTGTCATATTATTTTTTACTTCCCTAAATAAGTAATCTTTCCACATGTTTATTGAGCATTTAGATTGCCTTTTTATGAAGTTTTTGTTCAAGGCTTTAGTCCTTTTTCTATTTAGTAGCTATTGTTGTGATAGTGGTGGTTTGCTTTTTGTTTTTGGTAACTGCTTTTTAGGAGTTCTTTAATTTTTTGGATAAAAGTTCTTTGTCAGATAATCAATCATATTAATATTACATATATAGTACTATGTTGATATTACTAATGTCTTTTCACTATCACTGATGTGCCTTTGATTCAAACTTACAGCAAAGTTGCAATAAGACAAGACAAAAGAATACTTGTATATCTGTGACCTAGAATTACCTATTGTTAAAATTTTGCCATTTTTGCTTTAGCATTTGTTCTGTCTATATACCGAAGTGTGTACTTCCTAACATTTTGGATATTATGTAAATTTAGCATTATGAATGCTAAACTGTGTTCAGTATTTCCATTTGGAAATGAATCAATATACTTAATACCTTTTAAAATTTTCTCCTCCAGTTAAAATACACTCTGGAATCAGGTCTAACATTTAGTTGTCATATTTTTTTTTGACTTTTTTAATCTGGAAAGTTCCTTAGCATTTGTTTGTCCTTTTTGATATTGATATTTTGAAGACTGCTTTTACTCTTTTTCTTGAATAGAACATTTCTCATTTAGAATTTTCAAGTCTGATGTTTCTTTATGTTTAGATTCAAGTATTATTACTGTTATTGCTGCATAAGTGATTGTACATCCTTCTAAGAATCTCCCGCCTGGAGGCTTAGGTCTATATGCTCCTGTCAATGGTGTTATGCAGTTTCATCACTCAGTCATAGTGTTGATCAATTTATCCAGTGTATAGTTAATATCCTTTTCCATGTAATTACAAAGCAGTCTGGGAAGGATACATTAAGAGCATTAAAAATATTCTTGTCCTCATAAAAATTTTGTATGGAGTTAGTATCTATTAATTATTCTTGCTGGAACAAATTTTTATAATTTTAATGAATACAAAATGGTGATTTTCCAACTCCAGGACTCATTTCACATTTACCAGTTGGCATTCAGTATTCTATTAAGCAAGAGCATCTTCATTCATTCATTTTTATTATTCATGGGTTCCCCAATTTTTAAAACATTATATTTCATCATCATACTTAATAATTTGGTGGTCAACCTGTTCCAGATTTGGCATTGGGAATTCCTTTAATTTGGCTTCCTTGTGATATGTCCTCATCACTTTCTAAGTGTAGCCTTATTGTCTGGTATGACAAAATATTCTTTGTTCCTCTGGTACCTACACTTCCTATGGCCTGGAGAGCCATTTCTCAAAGGATTTCTAGTACCTTTTAATGATCTTGAGACCAAGACCTAGACTAAATATAAATAGCCATATTTCTGAAATTGTGTGTTCATACATTAATATACATTAATATCTTGAATGTTAATACATTGGCATGGGTTCTGTCTTAGCATTTCAAATTCCACATTGAGACTTCCTTTCTCTTTCACAGGGAGAGCCATCACTCTCAGCAGTATAGACATCAATATATTTGCTCATTTGGTCAATCTTATATATTTAATAGTTTCAAAATTGCTTTGTTCATACCACAGTTTAAAAGCATATTTTTAAAAATTTGGAATTTGTTTACTTTTCTCCTCTAACCCCCCTGTCAACCCTGACAAAAGCTGACGATGTATAGTACAATGTTCCATTATGTTTTGGGATTAATTTTTCTGGGGGGGATTAATTTGGGGATTTATATATTTTCCCTTCAATGTGGCTATTTGAAATATCATTTGATTCATTGGTTTTATTTCATTTTTAGTTTTCCTCTCTCTTCCTTTACTTAATGATTTAATTTTGTTTTTTGAATATGCAGAACATTAACATGCTTCCAAAAGCAAAATTATGCAGTTATACTCAAGGACATATAACTCTCTCCCACTTCCTTTCTATTCCAGTTCACCTCTCAGTTTTTGTAGGTAAGCAAATTTGTTTTCTGTGTTCTCAGATTTCTTTTTGCAATGAATACCAGGTGCATGTATGCATGTTTTCTTCTTCCTTTTTTTTTTTTTTTTTTTGGTATACAAAGAGTCACATACTAAATATGCTTTCATGTATTTTACTTTTTTTACTTAAAATATCGTGAAAGTCACTCTATATCAGATCATAGATTTTTTTCTCACCTTTTGTACAGCTGCTGAATATTCAGTTGTGTGATGTTCTATACATTATGCAACAAATCTCTTGTAGTTGGACATTTACACAGTTTCTAACAGTTTGCAATTACAAATAGCCCTGCAGTGAATAATTTGTGCATATGTACTTCCACATTTTTAGAAGCATATCTTCAGGGTAATGTCTTTTAAGTCATATTGCTTAGTTTAACAGGAAAATAGATAACTAATTTCGTTAGTAACTGACGAATTTTCTTCCAGTAGGAATATAACCACTCTACACTCGATAGCAATGTATGAGGGTAACTATTTTTCTACAGTCTTACTAACAGTCAATTTAAAATTTTTGCTAATCTAATGTATGAGAAATTATATCTAATTTTCATTTAAAGCATTTTTCCTACTCTGAGATTGAACATTTTCATGTATTTAAGAGCCACTTTTTAAAATCTCAATCTGTGAATTATCTGTGTATGAATTTTACCCTTTTTTATAGAACTTTTTATTAGTTCAGTTTTTAATAGTTCTGCAAATATTCATTACATTAGACTTTTATTTGTGTTTATGGTGTTTCCTGTCATGCAAGTTTTTGTGTAGTCTACTCTGTCATTTGTTTTTTATTTTGTATGTCTGTACTTTTTATCATACAAAAATTTTTATTTATTTTTTTAATTTCAGAGTATTATGGGGGTACAAATATTTTGATTACATATAATGTCTGTACTTTTAAAATCATGGTTATAAAAGCTTTGCCCAGCAGTGAGGTTATGAAAGAATTTGCCTGTATTTTCTTCTAGTATTTGCATAGTTTGCTCTTTTATATTTAAATATTTGATATATTTGGAATTAGTATTTGTGTATTGAATAAGAAACAGATCTTTTTCCCCCTAATTTCTGTCCAGCTGATGCAACATGATTATTTACAAATACTATCATGGCCTCAAAATTTTGAGATTTCTATATGTGTATGAAACTATGTTTTCTGAATTTTGTCTTTTTTTATGCCAGTATCATATTGATTTAATTATAGAGCTTTTTATATTTTAATATCTACTAGGGCACATCTTCCATTATAGTCTTCTTTTTCAGGGTTTTCCTAGATATTCTTGCACGTTTATACATTCATATAAATTTTGTTACCGACATGTGAAGCACCATTTTAAAAAATTGGTATTTTTATTGGGATCATATTAATTTTATCAATTAACCTAGGGAGATAATTTTAACATTTCTTGATGAATTTCTATAGTGATTTTTGATACATAAAATTTCTTAATTCTGATATAGCCCAACAAATCTTTTTTTAATGATTAGTGAAGTTTTCATGCTGTTTAAACACCTTTGGCTACTTTAAAATCACAAAAATATTTTTCTGTTCTCCTTTAAAATCATTTTCACTTTTATGTTTATATCCATAAACTCTTTAGAATTAATTGTTTTTATGTAAGAAGTAAAGGACTAAACATTGTTTTGCCTTATAGATATCAACTTTAATTTATTAAAATCTTTTGCTACCATACTGTGGTCCCTGTCAGGTGACTATATATGTGTTGAACTGTTTTTGGACCCTCTGATACATTTCTTTTGCCACCTTCTTTATTCTGTTCTAATACCACACTGTCTCATTTATTTTAGCACTGAACTACTTTGTATAATCTAATTGTGTAGAGAGTTTGTGTGTGTGTATGTGTGTGTGTGTGTGTGTGTGTGTGTTTGTAATTGCAATGAATCTAGGGATCAGTTTGGGAAGATATAGCATATAAGTATAGATATTTCCAATTAATAAATGTGTTATGTCTCCTGCTAATTTGTATTCTGTAATTTATCTCAAAAATATTTGTACTTTTCATTAGAAATTTTGCCTTTATTCTAGATATTTGATTTGTTTTTGCTTCTGTAAATTATCACACTGGGGAAAAGAATCCCTTTTCAATAAATGGTGCTGGGAAAACTGGATAGCTATATGCAGAAGATTGAAACTGGATCCCCACCTCTCACCTCTTACAAAAATCAATTCTAGATGGATAACTGACTTAAACCGAAGACATGAAACCTTAAGAATTCTAGAAGGAAATGTAGGGAAGACTCTTTCAGACATTGGCCTAGGCAAAGAATTTATGAAGAAGAATTTATGAAGAATTTATGTTCCTTGTACAGCCAAGGAAACTATTATTACAGAGAATAGACAACCTACAGAATAGGAGAAAATATTTGCTCTCTACACATCTGATAAAGGGATGATAACAAGAATCTGTCTAGAACTCAAAAAAATCAACAAGAAAAAATCAAACAACCCCATCAATAAATGGACAAAGGACATGAACAGAAACCTTTTAAAAAAAGACAGAATAATGGCCAGCAAACGCATAAAAATATGCTCAACATCTCTAATCATTAGGGAAATGCAAATCAAAACCACGATGAGATATCACATAACTACAGTAAGATTGGTCTCTATCAAAAAATCCCAAAGCAACAAATGCTGGTGGGACTGCAAATTAGTGCAACCTCTGTGGAAAAGAATTTGGAGATACCTCAAAGAGCTACAAGTAGAACTACCATTTGATCCAGCAATAACACTATTAGGCATCTACCCAAAGGAACAAAAGTCATTCTATAATAAAGACATCTGCACTTGAATGTTTATGGCAGCACAATTCACTATAACAAGGGTGTGGAAACAACCCAAGTGCCCGTCAATCCATGAGTGGATTAATAAAATATGGTATATGTATACAATGGAATACTACTCAATTATAAAAAATGACGGTGATCTAGCACCTCTAATACTTTCCTGGATAGAGCTTGAGCCCATCCTCTGAAATGAGGTATCACAAGAATGGAAGAATAGGCACCACATGTACTCGTCAACAAATTGGCACTGACTGATCAACACTAAGGTGCTCACACAATAATAATATTCTTTGGGGGTAGAGAGGTTGGGGATGGGTAAACTCACAACTAATGGATGCGGTGAGCATTGTAGTGGGGGAAGGGAACATTTCAAATCATGGTTGGGATATGGCAAAGTCATAACATGTAACCAAAATATTTGTACTCTCATAATTTCCTGAAATAAAAAAAGAAAATAATATATCCATTGGCATTACATTCTCGGAGTTCTGGTATTCTATAAGCTGTTGATTTACTCAAAAAGGTAGAAACCATTTCTATCCAAGGTAAACCAGTAATTCAGAATTAAGACTTAATTTGTATGCTATGATCTATGCCTTAGGAAGTTTCTATTTCCTCTGAAGATATAGTAAATACTCAACTTTGGAAGATATATAGAAACAAAAATATCTTTAACCTTTCAAAGATACATTTCTTTATATAATTGTTTCCTGAATTTCAGTTAAATTTTAATAACTATTGATTAAAATGTCTGATATTTGAAAAATACTTTTTGTTGGTATTGTATAAAATTATAATTATTATTTTATATATACCATTAGTAACAATGTTAAATACATTTATTAATCCCAATTTTTTCTGTAGATTCTCCCAAATTTTTACATGTAAAATCATATTGTCTACAAAGAATGAGAATTTCATTTATTGCTTACATGTATTAAATTATTCCTCAATTATTTTGCTATCTGTACAAGGGAGATTGATCTATAATTTCCTTGTCTTGAAAAGTACTTATAACATTTACTGTCATTGCATTTCTGACCTCATAGTTCAAGTAAGGAAACATTTAATTGTTTTTCAGTTCTCTGAGAGATTAATTACAAGATGTTATAATTTCTTTCTTTAAATTTTAAAAGAATTGAATTTAAAGATACCTAGAGATTTGCAACAGGGAGATTTTAATAATAATTTATTTTTTAAAAATACATATGATCATTCAGATTTCTTAATTTTTCTTGCCTACTTTTTGGTTAGTTATTTTTTCTATAAATATTGTAATTTAGTTATTAACATTTTTATCATAGTCAGTCAGTCGTGTTATCTACTCTTGGGACTTCTCTCAGGGTGGGGAACCTGCAGCCTTCTATTTTAATAAAATCCTTTTATTTTTATTAATGCATTTTTGTTCATCTTTTATATTTTTAATTTATTTTTAAAACATATCTAGGATTTGTTCTGTAAAATCTGGATTCCGTCCAAAAGCTGTACCTAAGGACCTAGAAGGGACAGAGGGATAGAAGGTACAGAGCTTTCTGTATGGGACTTGTATTTGTGTAAGGGTTTCAGTTGGAACTTCTCTCTGGTGAGCAGAGTCTTCATCTGCCATCCATGCATGTGTTTTAAAACATTTTGGTTAATTTTTGAAGATTAATTCTAGAATCTGTTCTCTAAACTTCTTCCAATACTATCCCTTCATCCCAGTCACAGTAGTAACACACAAGATAAAATACCAAAGGTAAACTTTATAATTTTTCAAGATTCATTAAGAAAAAATATAAAACTTTTATAAAAGCATAATTGGAAACATGGAAGGCATGAACCCTATTATTTTTGTTTATTTTCCTATTTTTATAATCAGTGCACTGCCAGACACATCTGGTAAACATTGAATAAATGTTAGTGAATACATAAACTAATAAAATTGTAGAGAGACATTTTAAGAAACAGGCATTCCCATTTGCTGTTAGTTGGGTGTTAAGTATGTATAATACAAACAAAAGTTTGTAACTTTTCGAAGGAAAATTGATATTAATGGTTATAGTTGAAAATATGTATAGTTTTTAACCAGGAAATCCTTTTATCATTTATTCTACATAAATAGTCTACACAATGGAGGAGTGCTTTGACTAGCAGAGAAATGAAACTTGATAAATCATGAATAAAAAAATATGGGTTTGTGCTTTCCTCGATAATTAGACATAGGCAATGTTTGATGTTGGTAAAGTAGTTCGAAATCTGACTGGGTTTAGGACATACTTTCGTTCTTTTCTGACATCTTAGTGTCTTATATTTTTTCTCCTTGTACTTGTTTCATCATGGCTTCAATATGCTCAACTTATCCTCAGACACCAAGTTTGCATTCCGGAAAGGAGGAAGGAGAAAGGGACAGCAGCAATTAATTCTCTTTCACACCTATTACTTCTATCAGGACATAAAGTATCTTACTGAAAAGCCACCCAACAGATTTTATATTAAGTATAATGTTTAGAAAGGAGTTACTCTAACTGCAAGAAAAGATAGGAAAGCTTTTGTCTGAATTTTAGCACTCAATTGATACTATTTGCTACACTCTTAACATCAGTACTGAAATATATATGTGAAGTAGTCATGTGCCATTAATATGATAAGAAAAGAAAAAAAAAAGCTAGAAAAACATGTAAAAACTATGAATAGAGCATTAACCAATTATCATATAGCCATTACAGAAAAAAAAAGGAGGAAAAGAAAGAATTAGAACCTGCCCCTCATTAAACACCTTAGATTTGGGGTGAAGTGTCACAGTAGTTGATCATATCTCTAGTTGTTATGGTGATAGAAAAGTCTAAAACTAGGTAAAAATTGTAAAATATTGAAATGGATAAAAGGAATTCCCTCATTGGCTATGCTTTAAAATGCACTGTTTTCATAAAAATTGAAGACATTTACATCCTAGCTCTTAAGAGCATAGAAATGATCTCTTAAGCATCTCGGAGCCAGCTTAGTCTAGCCTTTAGTATACTACCAAAGACCCACGTGTCACAAGCCACTGCAAATAGGGGATGGGTGTTATTGATAAAGCAACAATACACATACTTCTTTTTCTCTCTTCATTTTCCTCATTCCCAAAACTGATCTCTGTCTCCCTCCCCCCCCCCACCTCTCTCTCTCTCTCTCTCTCTCTTTCTCTCTCTCTCCTTTGTTTCTATTTTGTGGGCCAAGTTTTGTAGGCTAATACAGTTGCCTGTCTGTACATTTTAATTTCCTAGGTTTTTTTTTTGACAGAATTTTACTCTGTTACCCTGGTTACAGTGCAGTGGCATCATTGTCCCTCACTCCAACCTCAAACTCTTGGGCTCAAACAATCCTTCTACCTCAGCCTCCGGAGTAGCTGGGATTACAGGCATTCGCCACCACTAGAGATGGGGTCCCACTCTTGCTTAGGCTTGTTTTGACCTCCTGGCCTCAAGCGATCCTCCCGCATCAGCCCTGCAAAGTGCTAACATACAGACATGAGACACAGTACCCGGCCCGTTTCCTAGTTTTGATCAGCAGTATTTATTACTGTAATATTTATGAACCAAACAGAACAAAGAGACATACAATGTTTTATTGCTACTATTTTTAAAAAATTAAAGCTTTTCTCCCCATCTATAAATATTTCAACTCACACAAAACTAGTCATAGAAAAATAGATGCCTAAGTCCACATCTAAGCATCATAAATTGATAGTAATCTGAGTCACAGTCCATTAGGTGTGATTTATGTATCTCATTAAATATAGCTATAGAGATGTTTTTCTGCAAAGAACAGTTAATAATAAACAAATTTACTTTGAAGAAGTTTAGATTCTCTATAAATATCACTTCCATGGTACTTCACTACTTCTGTGTCTGTAATGTTAATTAGCAGACCAAATCATGGTATGTGTTGAAATCTCTAACAACCAACTTATTTAATAGTCTTTGTCACAAAATAAAGCAATGCAAAGAAGTTATTAAAAGCTACTTAAAATCTCATTAAAATTCTGAAATCAAAGAGCCTAAGTGTGGGAAAAAATATGATAGGAATATCTCTGAAATTTAACATTTTTTTATTTTTGTTGTGAATAACAGGATCTTTTTCATAGTCATGTCTGAACTTTGCAAGCATTTTTTCACAAGAAAGTTTTACTTGACAATGGAATCACATTTACACAGTGTGGTACATTTGTTACGGTTCAGAAAACGTTCATCCTCAGCCCAATCTTTGACAGTACTTTTATTTCAACACCCTGTTGATGTTGCATTTGGCCATGTGACTCACTTTGGCCAAGAAATGTTAAAGGATATGACAAATGAACACATCCAAGCAGAGGCTTCATATGTGCTTGCATGGATTGCTTTGTTCTCTTGTCATGAGAATTTCACATCCCACATAGGATGTACTTTTTAAACTCAGGCCCTGTAGACCCAAGTTGAGACAAATGGAACATATTTAGAGCCAACCCTCAGCTTGGAGGCAAGGTTACCTGATCCCTGTAGAGCCTAGAAGAGTCAAACAGAGAACAACTAATCCATATGAGCATGACTTAAGCGGTTGTGTATTTAAGCTACTTATTTTCCAGGTTGTTTGTTATGTAGCATTTATCTTTATAACGTTTGCTACAGCATAAAGATAACCTGTACAAATAGTTTGCATCCCAGGTTGGTAAATAAGGGAAACAAGCATAACCAGAATCACTCTTGAAAATGTTTCACACACCAATAAAACAGATTGAAGTTAGTTTTGTGTAAGCACACTTGTAATATGTTCATATATATAATTGTTTATTTATATATAAATGCATATTCCAAAAATATATGACATAATTCATATGCAAATTATAATTTTAGAGTACTACTTTTTAAACACCAGAGGTATTCAGCCTATGGGAGAAACTTGAAGTGTTAGGCATTGAGGGAAGAGTATGACTTTTGTTTCATGATCACTCCCGGGCATTTGTTCATTTAGTTGGGCTGCCTCCCTATTAAAATGGTTATATGCATTTTTTCCTTTTATCTTCTATTTTTTTTAACTGTGCATATTGAACTCTGCAACCAAATATGAGATGAGTATATATGTACTATGCTGTCATCGTATTTTGCAATTTTAATTAAATAAAAATATGTGCATACTCAATTATATAATCATAGTTTTATTAATTGGTAAACTTCCTACAAATTATATCCAATTGCAATGGGATTTTAGTTTTATTCCTAAGAACATTTATTGGCTTCTTTCCTAATCTGCATTGTCCTTTCTCTGGTAATTACTCCTCCCTCTTAACATAATTCCAATGGCTTTTTTCATTTGTTCATTCATTCATTCATTTATTCAACCAGAGAATAGATCATTTGTATGATCTAGGATAACAACTACTAAAGTTAAGCACTACCAAGCCATCTGGATCTTTGTAGATATCCGTATTATTTATGATACTATTAGAGAATAATGGAATCGATTTTTGGTCGTAATTTTGGGAATTACACCAATTATTAAAACTGATTACATAATTAAGTGTGTGCATGTTTATTTTAATTTAAAAATAACCAACATAAAAATAAAAGCACATATATACATTAATTCACCTGAGAAGTATTTATTATTAATATATACTAGATAAATTATAGAAGCAAAATAACATCTTTATGTGACTTAAATTTATATGATGGAGACAGAACAAATTATACAATACATATAATTACATATACCTCATATACACATATATGTAATACATATATTTAATATGTATATAAAACACATCAATGTATAATAAATAATAAGTGCTATAACAAAAGCAAAACCTGACAAAGACTATGTAGCTGAAAAAATTTAGTGACCTTGAAGCTATATATGAAACACATATATATGAAGATATATATGAAACACAAGAAATAGTGACTAAGTGACATGGAGGATTAAATTAAATGTCAGAACGAATATTCATGGTAGTTGAGATGTAGAGAAAATAGATGATGGAAATATGGCAATATCTAAAGAAACAACAACTTTTTGTTATATAGAAAATAATACACTTTTCTAGGACTATGAAAAATATGAATCCAAATATATTGCACAAATTCTAGCAAGATAAGTAAATATAAATTTGTATAGATAGTATTGAATGTTAAAGAAAAAGAGAAGATATTAAAAGCAAGCAGATCGGCCGGGCGCGGTGGCTCACGCCTGTAATCCTAGCACTCTGGGAGGCCGAGGTGGGTGGACTGTTTGAGCTCAGGAGTTCGAGATCAGCCTGAGCAAGAGCGAGAGCCCGTCTCTACCAAAAATAGAAAGAAATTAATTGGACAGCTAAAAATATATAGAAAAAATTAGCCGGGCATGGTGGCGCATACCTGTAGTCCCAGCTACTCGGGAGGCTGAGGCAGTAGGATTGCTTGAGCCCAGGAGTTTGAGGTTTCTGTGAGCTAGGCTGACGCCACGACACTCACTCTAGCCAGGGCAACAAAGTGAGACTCTGTCTCAAAAAAAAAAAAAAAAAGGCAAGCAGATCAACAACAAAACAGATTATCCAAAAACTATGGGCAAATATGCATCACAGAAATTTCAACAACAAAAATAGAAACGAAATATAGTAGGATAATGTCTAATGTAGAGTAGTTTACTCAAAAAAATATTAAGAATGATAGTAAAATAAGAATATTCCTAGCTTAATAAGATGA
>CAUYSK010083648.1:0-23954 GCA_963575035.1 Avahi laniger | reverse complement strand
TTCCTATATATTTTTAGCTGTCCAATTAATTTCTTTCTAATTTTAGTAGAGACGGGGTCTCACTCTTGCTCAGGCTGGTCTCGAACTCCTGAGCTCAAACAATCCGCCCACCTCGGCCTCCCAGAGAGCTAGGATTACAGGCGTGAGCCACCGCGCCCAGCCCTCTCCAATATATTTTGACAATGCCCATTCTTCTACAGCTTTCCCTCCACTATCACTGCCACCATCCTAGTCTAGGCCACTGGACAGCTTCAAGGCCTCCTTCCTGGCCTCCCAGGATCCACCTGTGGCATCCTACAGGCCATTCTCCACCCAGCAGCCAGAGTGAGCTTTGAAAGGCTCCAGTGTGACCAATTGGCCCCCATGAGCTCTAGGATAGTCTAACCCCTCCATTCAGATGTGGAGGTCCTGGGCACCCCTCCAACCAGCCATTTGGTTACTGGAGACAAGCAACTTCCTGTGAAGTCACAGAGCAGGAACTTCTAGGTGTGGCAACCAGGCTCCTAAATGGGGCTGGCTGAAGGCTACAAGCCTAGCCAGGGACAAATCTGGAACCAGGACACAGGTCTTCCAGCCCCTGGCCCAGAGCTTCCTCAACAGGACACCCTATGGTCCCCGAACATGTTCACAAGACTATGAGACCTTCAACAGTTTAGAAAACAGAGGGTTCCACAGGCCTGATCAGAGTAAAGAAGCTGTCAGACCTTGCTGTGTGGCCAGTTCCTCATTCCTTCTAAATTTCTCAGGCCCTCTCCAAATCATGTTCCCTGAGGGGATCCTGAAGGGGCCACAAATCAGACTTTCACCCCTAGGGCAGGACACCAGAAACAAGAGTGTCAGGACTACACAAAGAACCACTGAGAAGTGAGTTTGTCCTGCTTTTCTTTGGCTCCATCCAGAGTTCTCTCCCTTGCTCTCTGTGCCCAGTACACTGAACTGGGTACCCCAGAGATGAGGGTCATCCATGCAGGACTGGTGATTGGAAACGGTGATGAGGGGCGTGGCAGGGCCTCGGTTCTCGATGAGCTCATACAGCACCTCCTTGTTGTGGACGGTGAGGTGATTCATATACTCTGAGGGGAAAGGGGGAGTAGAGGGGTCTCAGCCTCCTTCTCCCCATCGGGCCCAGGGCTTACCCCCGCCAGGCTAGCCCCTGCCAGCGCCCCCAGCCCCAAGCCCCATCTCTGGCCGGGCGTGGGGATCCGTGACAGACGCTGCCTCGGCCTCGGGCCCACTCACTGGTCCAGAAGCAGCTGTAGGTGCCCACCAGGCCCATGACGACGCTGCTGGCCAGGGTCCAGGTGAGCGGCGGCACCGCGGGGAACGGCCATTTCACGTTTAGGGGCATCTCCCCCAACCCCCGCCGGCGGCGGCCCGGCGCTCCCCCTTGCCACGGAGCAGCCTGAGGGGCCGCTCTAGGTCTGTGTCCTTAACCGCTCAGGAGAGGGGTTTCTGACAGGCTCGTGCAGATGGGCGGCACGGCGCGACAGGGGACTCGACGAAGGTCACCTCGCGGGTCAGACCAGAGCTGCATCCGGCCCTGCTCTCTCGCCACAGAGGAGCCACCACCGGGGTCAAAAGCTGGGGTCGCAGCGACGGGCGGAAGGGATCGGGAAAGCAGGCCACAGCAGCCACCGGCCGCTCGTACCCGCCGGAAAGCGAGTCCGCGACGGCACCTGACTCCCCGCCGCCTGTCGCAAAACACGCGGCGCTGCTTGATGGCAGTGGAGGCAGGCCCGCGGGCCGCGTGGCCATGGCCCCGCCCCGTCCCGCCCTGCCCTGGCGCGGATCCCAATTTGAGGCTGCTGGCTGTGCTTCCCTTTTGTCTCTTTTTTTTTCAAGCCTTTACTGTACAGCCAAACCTTTTGTTTCTTTAATTCATCCCCAGAAAAGTCTCCGCAGATGACGTGGGCTGCCCAGCACGATTACCTGACATCACTAAAGGCCTGGGCTGGTGGAGCGCTTTTACTTCATTTGTTTTTTTTCCCCTTTACTTTTATTGAGGTAAAATTCACAGAATTAGCCATTTTATAGTATTTTATACCATCTTATGTTATATATAATATCTTTACAATGTGTATGTTATATGTTACATTATGTAATTTTACACAATTATATAATACAATTCTACCTAATTACAATAGTACATGATTGTACTATATATGTAATATATAATGTAATGTGTGATAGAATATGTAAGATATAACATAGTAATATATAATATATTGTATATTATATGTAATATAAAAACATAATATTTTATACCACTTGGTACATTCACAAGTTGTCAATCACTACCTCTAACTAGTTCCAAAACATGGTCATCACTTTGAAAGAAAGCCCCTCACCCGTTAAGCAGTCTATTTTTTATTATTTATTTATTTATTTATTTTGAGACAGAATCTCACTGTGTTGCCCGGACTAGAGTGCCGTGGCGTCAGCCTAGCTCACAGCAACCTCAAACTCCTGGGCTCAAGCGATCCTCCTGCCTCAGCCTCCTGAGTAGCTGGGACTACAGGCATGTGCCACCACGCCCAGCTAATTTTTTCTATAGTTTTCTATAGTTTTTTAGTTGTCCAATTAATTTCTTTCTAATTTTAGTAGAGACGGGGTCTCGCTCTTGCTCAGGCTGGTTTCGAACTCCTGAGCTCAAACGATCCGCCCGCCTCGGCCTCCCAGAGAGCTAGGATTACAGGCGTGAGCCACCGCGCCTGGCCTATTTTTTATTTTTAAACCATAATTTTATTGATTTAAAAAGTTTTTCCGGCCGGGCGCGAGCGGTGGCTCACGCCTGTATTCCCAGCTCTCTGGGAGGCCGAGGCGGGCGGATCGTTTGCGCTCAGGAGTTCGAGACCAGCCTGAGCAAGAGCGAGACCCCGTCTCTACTAAAATTAGAAAGAAATTAATTGGACAACTAAAAATATAAAGAAAAAATTAGCCGGGCGTGGTGGCGCATGCCTGTAGTCCCAGCTACTCGGGAGGCTGAGGCAGAAGGATCGCTTGAGCCCAGGAGTTTGAGGTTGCTGTGAGCTAGGGTGATACCACAGCACTCTAGCCCGGGCAACAGAGCAAGACTCTGTCTCAAAAAAAAAAAAAATATATATTGTTGTTTACTAATTTTTGTGATTCCATCTTTTATTTGTGCTAACATTACATAATTATTTTATATTCTATATCTCGTAATTCTGATATCCAAAGATGCCTCTAACTTTGTTGTTTGTTCTTTCTACCGCCCTTGTCCTCTCTCCTTCTCTCTCTGTTGCCCACGCTAGAGTACAGTGGCACAATCATAGCTCACCGCAACCTCAAACTCCTGGGCTCAAGCGATCCTCCTGCCTCAGCCACCTGAATAACCGCAGGCCTGTGTCACCACGCCCAGCAAATTTTTCTATTTTTTGTAGAGACAGGGTCTCACTCTTGTTCAGGCTAGTCTCGAACTCCTGACCTCAAGCGATTCTCCCTCTTCGGTCTCCCAGAGTGCTAGGATTATAGGCGTGAGCCACTGCGTTCAGCCTTGATATTGGTTTTGACCGCATTTTTAAAAATGCATTTTTATTTAAGCATAACATACATATGGAAAATTGTGTTTAAGTATATAGTTCGACAAATTAGCACAAGTGAGTACACCTGTATAACTACCACGCAGATCAAGATAAAGAGTAATTACTGGCACCTCAGACACCAGCCTCATGCCCCCTTCCAGGCATTTCCCCCTCAAAGGTAACCACTTTTCTAATTTTTAACACTGTAGAGCAGTTCTTGTTTTCGATCTTTATTAAGCAAACTCACACAGTATCTGCTCTTTTGTGTCTGGCTTCTTTCAAGAAGCTCCCATGAGATTAATTGTGATCTGTGAGAATCCTGGACGCTCTTTTACAGAGAGCATCCTTCTTTGTATGTGTTTGGAGTGAAGGGATGCTGCCCACCTGACACCACTGTACTCTTGAGGGTCCTGGCTGAACATGGAGCTCTCAAGTTCAGCTCCCAGTTACAGCCGGCCAAGGTTTAGTCTCCCAATATTGTTTATGGGTATGATACACACATTTGGTCTCGGAACAACCCTGCATTTCACATTTGTTATTCATCACCCCCAACTCTTATTTTGACACACTTTCTGCTCAACAACACATAACAGAATCTTTTTTATCCAGGATAGAGGTGTTTTGAGAAGGGTGCATCTGGTCTACCATATGCTGAGATGCAATTTGAATTTTAAAAGGTTAAAGGTGGGACTGTTAAATTGCACCATAATGTTTTTGGCATATTCCAAATTAAGAACAATTTTGAATCCTAATTTTTTGCCCAGCTTTGTTTGATTTAAAATTTGATGAGAAGTCTGGATTTATGATCTTCTAAATTCTTTTTTAAAATTTCAAGGGCTGAGAACTGGAGCACTCCATTAGAAAATTGCTTCCGGTCTTCTACTGTCAGATTAAACAAAATTTGGCCACTGTTGTTTAGCTTTCTGTGAATCCACTTAACTGTGATATTTTGAAGTCTAGCTTTCTTCATTTTGCCTATAAACAGATCATAAAATGCTTTGTCCAAAGCCAATGATAGTCGAGGTTCTGTATATAATTTCCTATAACAATCTCCAGATCTATTTATCTTAGTGACCATGAAAAATTATTCCTTTGGTGTGTTTATTTCACAGTGAACCCATACGCATTCTTAGTACTCCTCTTTTTTGTTTCAGTTTAATAACTGGGTGCAGAACTTTGCTAGAAATCAACGTCATACCTCTTGGTCTCTAGATTTGCATATCAATCTTTCTCTTCAATTTGGAATGGGACCCTCATTCATTAAAGTCTTCTAGCATAATTTCTTAAAGATCACTGAATAAGTTTTTGAGACCTATATATTCTTTTGGGACTCCGGACAGTAATTTCTTTTGATCTGGTAACTTGAACTAATTTAAATTTTAGGGTGCTCTTTCCCTATCTTTTCTTCCTATCCGGGGCTCAGTTTCCCTCCCTGTGGTGTTCTAACCTGATCGAATGGAAGCTCTCTCTCCTTGATGAAGATGAAGTGCAATAGGACACGGGGAGTTTGGCTTTCCCTCTGTCATTCGTTAACGTTCCATATGTTTAGTTCCTTTTTTATCCATCTTCTTGTTCCTAACCTGGATTTAAATTAACCTTTGTCTGCCTTTCACATTTGAGTCCCAGCCATTCTGGGTTTTAGTCTGCCTTGCCTCTTGTTAAAGGTTCGTGTTAATCACTTGGAAATTTTCCATCACCTTCTGTCTTAGTCTGTGTTGCTATAACGGAATACCTGAGACTGGGAAATGTATAATGAAAAAGGGTTTATTTTGACTCATGATTATGTTGGCTGGAAGGTTCGAGATGGGCATCTGATGAGAGCCTCGGGCTGCTTCCACTCACAGCAGAAGCGAAGGAGAGCCGGTGTGTGCAGAGAGGAGGCAGGAGAGAGGGGTGAGGTGCCAGGCTCTTTGAAACAGCCAGCTGTCACAGAAACTAAGAGTGAGACCCACTGCCCCTCCCCCAGAGAGGGCATTAATCTATTCATGAGGTATCTGTCACCATGACCCAAAAACCTTCCCTTAGGCCCCACCTCCAACATTAGGGATCAAATTTCCTCATGAGATTTGGTGGAGACAAACAAACCGTCTCCGAATTATAGCACCTTCCAGCTTCTATTCAAGCGCTTGGAAAGCCCGAGTTTACCAGAGTGCTGCACGTGCAATCACACTGCTCTCTCAGAGTCCTCTCTGCTTCCCATCAGGATATTCTCCCACCCAGTGCTGCACTCAACTGGAATTTTCAACAAATGAATCAATACAGTAAGAATTACAATTTTAGCACTTCCTGATCATTGAGTTCTTCTTGCTTTGATCATGTCCTACATATGACATATGCTGACTTATGTTACTTGTTGTCTTGTGATATATTCATATTACTATAACTCTTGATGTTCTTTTTTTTAAGTATATATAATTTAGACTGTTCTTCTGTTTTAAAAAATTTAAAAAAATTTTTTAAAGATGGGGTCTTACTATGTTGCCCAGGCTGATCTTGAACTCCTGACCTCAAGCAATCCTCTCACCTAGCCTCCTGAGTAGTTGGAACTACAGGCCACCATGCCTGGTTAGACTGTTCTTGAAGGAAGGAGTTAAATTGCGTCTTCTGTAGCTTGAGTCCTGTGTATAAGTAAATGCTCAATAAAAATTTAATTCACAAATAAATGAATAAGCAATCTTTTGAGACATTTGGAAAGATGGTTTGGGGCCTAAAAATGTTACTATTTCATAGATTTTTGGGTCCAAGCTCTTTTAAGGTGAGACTTTGTCATATCTTTTGTATTTAATTCCATTACTTGTAAGGCAGCAGATAGCTTAGTGGTTAGAGTATAGATTTTATGTTCAGACATACACAACTTCTGGCATTATTGCTAACAAGCTGTGTGACCTTGGGTAGGTTATTTAACCTCTCTGAGCCTCAAAAATGTCATCACCTGCAAAATGGGACTAATAATAGTACCCACCTCATAGAGTTAGTGGGCAGATTCAGTGAGATAATGTATGTAAAGCCCTGAGCATAAGGTGAGGCACATGGGAAAAACTCAACACATGGTAGCTAATTACTGTTTGCCTGTTCTATGCCACTCATCATGACTAAATGAATAAAGATATCAACATGTACAATGTGCTGCAGGGGTGTGGATGACGGAACAATTAATTTGGCCTGGATAATCAGGTAAGTCTGCTGCAAGGTGGTGACACTGGAGTTGCAGATTGGATGGAGGGCTCAGTGGTTGGCTCAGAGTTGCCACACAGTAGATGCTTGGGGAGCGGATCATGCAATTGGCCCATTAGCCCAGGGGTGCTGCCCGGCTGGCATGTGTGTACACGTATGGTATCTTGCGTTTTTCTCCTACACACATTTCCATGTGCTGATATGGCTTTTGTGTAATTCCATCATAGTTTGTGTGCAATTCCCTGATTGAATAGTTTCTAATTTTTTTTTTTTTTTTGAGACAGAGTTTTGCTGTCACCTGGGCTAGAATGCAATGGTGTCATCATAGCTCACTATAACCTCCAACTCCTGGGCTCAAGCAATCCTCCTGCCTCAGCCTCCCAAGTAGCTTGAGACTACAGGCGCCCACCTCCACACTTGGCTGATTTTTCTATTTTTTAGTGGAGATGGGGTCTCGCTCTTGTTCAGGCTGATCTTAAACTCCTGACTTCAAGGGATCCTCCCACCTAGGCTTCCTAGAGTGCTAGGCGTGAGCCATCACGCCAGGCCCCTCTAATATTTTCTAATTGTAAATAGACTCTAAGTCCTTGAAGGCAAGAAGTGTATCTTTATTCATCCAGAGAGTACCTGGCATGTAGTAGGTTCTCAGTAATGTTTGATGAATAAATGAATGAATGACTCCTTTGCTGGCCCCACTACGTGCTGGCTATGGGATCTGGAGTGAATGAGTTAACCTTTCTGTGCCTCAGTGCTTCCATCTGTAAAGTGGGTTAGTACATCTCATAGGGTGGTTGGGAACACTAAGTGATCTGATGGCCAGCCCCTGCAGGCAATAAGTGCGTGTTTAACAGTGGCGACTGTATACACCATTCAGTTCTGATTGATGTGCTGCTGAATCCAGGAGACATCTACAGACTTGGTGGCAGGGCGAAGCCTGGAGCAGCCTGTTGCACCTGCTGGCAGAGGAGAGGTTTCAAAACTCTTTCCTAATGCTGGGGTGAGGCCTATCAGATGACTAGGAGTTTCTCTTTGGGATGACTGAAGGTGTCATCTGGAAAGTAGGGGGCCCCTGGGACTGCTGCCCGGCCTCCCACCTACCCTGATTTCTCAGTGACAGTGCTCAGGGGGATTGCTGACTCCGGGAGGGACCAGAGGTGAGTCCCCTCATCTCCTCTTGCCTCCTTGGCTTCACTGTAAAACTGGGGCTAATAAGGCTTCTCTCCTGTTAGTCATCAGGTGAAGGACAGTCATCCAGAAGGTGACTCCCACCTAGGGCTCATCTAGGTATTTCTAAATACAAAACTCTGAGGGAAAAAACCCCTCTGGATATAGAAACTCTTGGAGGCCCCTGGGGTCATGGGCTACGAGTTTAAAAAACCAAAACAAAACTGATCAACTACCCATTTTTAAGGTTTTGGTGAGGGAAAATTTAAAAACTAAAGGACAATTGTTTTCAAGTTTTCAAATACACCAGGTAAAATTTATTGATAGCTTCCAGGCTGGGGCCTTCCAGGAAATCATTCATCAATTTCATTGTTTATTCATTTATTCAACCCCTCAACTCCTGTTTTGGTGAGTGCTCCTTGAGCCCAAAGTTGCAGGGCCCATAAGTGGCCCGTGGGGATTAAAAAGGAGGTCAGTCTTATTTCTTGCTGCCTCTTTGGGCCTGCTCTGGGGATGTTGGTGGACAGCTGGCTTGAAAAGTTTAAAGTTTGGCCATGAGCAGAAATAAGGCTGGAGAGGTAGGACTGAGCAACCCCCACCCCTGGGTGAGTAAATTGCCACTGAAACTAGTTCCCTGAAGTGAGTCAAATGTAGCCTTTGAAGTCTGAGTGATGACATTGCCAATAAAGTAGAGGAAGATGCTTCCAAGCCAGAGAGATTGTCCCAAACTCCTGGTGAATTGCAGCTGCCCTGACAAGGCAGTCTTTACAGGTGTGAGTGGTCACCAGTGGCCTCAGAGACATGCTTTTGCCACATCTCTGGGGCTTCTTGTCCATGTCCCACTCTAAAACTCAGGACCTGAGCTGGGCATGGTGGCTAATGCCTATAATCCCAACACTTTGGGAGGCTCAGGTAGGAGGATTGTTTGAGGTTAGGAGTTTGAGACCAGCCTTGGCCATCTGTACAAAAGAAATTTTTTGTAATTAAAAAAATATTAAAACTCAGGACCTACTCAACTCAGCCAGGCTTCACCAGCCTGGAGGGTTTGGTGGGCTCAGGCCTGGAGGCTGCCTTTGTGGTAGATTTAAATGGCCAGAAGAGTCCTGCTGGGCCTCAGACCCCAATGTCTGGAGTGGAAGACTGATAAGAAAGCCAAGAACTCAGCGCACCAGGAAGATCTGACTGTCATGAAGGCACCTAGCAGGTGCTCAGTAAATATTCGTTATATGAATGAATACGTGTTTTGATGCAAGAAGCCCACACTGCAGTGTGAGCCCAAAGAGGGCTTAGGGAAGGCTTCCTGGAGGAAGTGACAGCTAAATTGAGACATGTAAAACAGAAAGGAGTAGCCAGGCCAAGCTGAGGTTTAAATGTTCCTAAAAGGAGGAAATGACCATAGTGGGGATATATTAATAACTAGCGGTGGCTGAAGGCCTTTCTGGATGCCCGTAGCTTTGGAGTCAAAAGATTCTGGGTTGGAACTCCCAGTTCTGTCCTTCACTGGGACCCTGGGATGAGCCCCTGCACAAGCCCCTCACCTCCCTGAGCCTCAGTTTCTTCTGAGAAAGGAAGCCAACGGTAGTGTCCACCTCATAGGATCAAATGAGACAACTGATGGAAAGAGGTGTCGCTTTGCTTGCTTGCGAACCCGTGTCTGTCCCTTTCTTTCTCTCCAGCCTTTTAGGGGCAAAGATCCTGAATCACTTTGGTAGATACAATGCCCAGCAGCACCAGGCACACAGTAGGTGCTCAGTAAATTTAACAATGCCCCGAAGAATTCTGGCCTCATACATACTGTGGGATTGTGGCTCCTTGGCTTGCAATGTCCTCCCCTCAAGCCCCGCCCCCCGTGCGCTCTTTGGGGCGCGGGTGGGGCCGGGATGATTGGCTTCTGCTCTTGGAACACAGTAGGCGCTTGTGCTCTGGCCTTGGCTCTCGGGTCCTTGGAGGCAGGTTGCTGGAGTCGGATTGTGTAGGATATTAACTTTACCCTCCGAGTTTAGGGCTGTGAGGCCGGGGTGTGGAGGAGCTGGGGATAAGCGCCCCGGAGACCCCAAAACAGAACGCGGCGACGGGGACAGCGCGGGGGCCGGGTGCGGGCGGGGCAGCTTTTCTGTCGGAGGACACCAGCCAGTGCGCTGCGCCTTTAAGGGAGTCGAGCGGAGCCGGCACCAGGAGCTGAGAGCGCGCTGCGGCCGGGCCGAGCCGGGGGCTGGGCACCGAGGCCGGGGTCGGGCTCTGGCGGCGGGACCCAGGCAGTTGAGGCCGGTCAGGTGAGCGGGGCCGGGGCGGGCCCGAACGGGGGACGGGGGCTCCCCCAATGGCTCCGTGACCTACCCCCCGCTTGCCGAGTCCGGCAGCCTGGCCTCCCCCAAGCGGCACACCGGGTGAAGATGATGAGCCCCGGACCTGCACCTCTCTTTCTACTCGGTTATCCCGCTTCAGCACCTGCCCTCCTTTCCGGAGCCCGGATAGGTTTGAGATTCCCGGACCCCGGCATCCCCAGTTCCCAGGTCCGGGCTGCTAGTCTGCTTAAGCCCGGGGACAGAGTGAGGGCGGGTCGGGGACCTGCACCCTCTTTCTACTCCGCCTCCCCATCCCCCGCACCCTTGCCAGCCCCTATGCGCCCCTTCCAGTGCCTGGGTGGTTGGGGGGCTCCCGCACCCTCGTTCTCCTACTTCCTGGAGAAGGGCTGCAGCTCATCCTCCCGTACAGCATTATGCTCCTTGTCACCTTCCCCGCGTCGCCCCCGTGACTGCATCCCCAAGATCTCTCTCCGCTAATACCACCCCCAGCAGCCTTTCAGCTCCCCTTTCCCCAGCCTGCCCCAGTTCCCGCTCCTTTGCGCCCCCTCCTCCCCGAAACCCTCGAGTCAGGATGCTGTCTAGCCACCCTGACAGCCTGGTGGCCGCCGGCAACCCTGCCGTCCCCCCACGCCGCCTCCGCGGAATCGGGCTTCCGGGTTCCCTTGGAAATGCGGGTTGTGTAACGCCGGCTGCAGGGCAGATACATGCAAGATCTGCACCCTTGAACCTACAGGCGGTGCAGGAGACCAAGTTGGCAGAGTGAGGCCTGTGGGGAGGAAGAGGGTGCCAGAGGGTCTAGAGGCTGTGCACCCAGGAAATAAGTACTTTGAGCCCTTTGTGTGCCCTAGAAGCGGGATGGTTAAGAGGAGGAATTAGAGGAGGGTCCTGCCGAAGCTGGGACTTGGAGGCCAGCATTTGTCTTACCCTCTCACCTGCTCAGAAATCCCTAATGGCTGGCTCCACCTGGCTGGGAGCTTTAAATAGTTTATAATTAATAATAGCTGACATAGAATGAGCAAGTACTGGGTGCCAGGCCTTGTTGAAAGCCCCTTAAAATAATTACCTGCTTACTTCCCCCAACAGCCCGGTGAGGTAGGTACCACTCCTGTCCCCATTTCTCAGAGGAGAAATGTGAGGCTTCCAGAGGTGGTCCCTTCCCAGGACATGCATTGAGTCTAACCTCAGAGTCCCCATTCTGAACCAATAGACTTTTTACCCAATTTTAACTAGTAAATTCTCAAGATCTTATAGCATAGAAAAAATAGAAATAAGAGAAACGAATAACCTGCATTCCTAGCACCAGTTTATTTTTCTAAAATTAGATTCACAGACCAGCAAGGAGCCTTCAGTGCCCTCCTCAAGGAGACTGAGGCCCAGAGAAAAGGGACTTGCTCAAGGCCACACAGCTGGAAAGGGCTGGGATGCAAAACAAGTCCTGGGGTGGTTAATTGGGTACTTCCTGGGCTCTCTCTGCTACCCTGGCTTAGGTCCTGGCGACCCTGCCCCTCCCCCCTCTGCATCCCAACCACCACCCCGCTCCCTGCTTCCTTTGCTGTAGCCCAGGCCAGTGAACACACTTCTTCCCCACTGCTGCCTTTGCTTATGTTGTTTTCTCCTCCAGGAATGCCCTCCCTGGAATCTCTGATGTCTAAATCTTACCTACCCTGTAGGTCCGGTAGGTCCAGCTCAGCTGCTCCCTCCAGGAACACTCCCCTGATTTCTCCCTTGCACCCAAGTGAAAGCGTTTCCTTTCTCCCCTGGGGTCCTATAGCTGGATCCCCCTACCTCCCACCCCCATGATGGCATTTGGAAAGTTCTACTGCCTTGTCCTTTTGGATGCAGCTGTGCTGGCAGAACCAAGGTCCCTCTTTCCATTCTCTGTCCTGTTCAAGCCCTAAGACAGAGACAGATGTCCATGGGGAGATGGGGTGGTTTCTGCAGTAAGAATAGGCTCAGGATTTCCAAACCTCCTTCATTGAGCTGTAGTCTGATCCCAGAGAGAATAGCTCAGCCTTATACTTAACATTGTAACCACAAATTTGTTTTTGTCCTCAAAGGATTTCCACCAGAAAATCAGACAGACTTGGCTCCAAATCTCACCTCTACTACTTTCTATCTGTGTGGCCACAGGCAAGTTACCTAACGTCTCTGAGCCTCAGCTTCTGTTGATAGTACCTATTTCAGAGGGCAGTAGTAAATAATACTCAGGTAAATAATGCTCAGGACCTAGCATGTGTGGTAAGCACTCAGAAAGCACCAGCTATTAGTTGACCACTACTTTGAATTACTGGAGAAATATTGAATCATTAATAAATGGCTCACATGGACTCTACTTGGAGGTGGGCAAGGAGATTTGGGCTAAGCAACTATTTTTTTTCAGCTTGTAAAATGTGTGAATTTTGAGTTCTGTGAGGATCTGCACACCTAGAGTAAATGTGGGAATGCAGTTTGCACAATTGGAAGTAATCATGAAACTTGATTCTAGTTTCATGAGATGAAACTTAGAGATGACCTTGGTTTGCAGTATGTGTTGGTTTAGACCTATCCTGGGGGCAAGAGGTTAAATCAAAGATCGTATCTGGGTTTGGAGGAAGAAAAGCAAGGGTGAGTGTTTTATCCTAGTAGGCTAGCAAGTAGCTGGGGGGAAATCAGCTTCACAATGTCATATTCTTTTTTTATTTTTTAGAAATAGGATCTTATTATGTTGCCCAGGCTGGCCTGGAACTCTTGGGCTCAAACAATCCTCCCACCTCAGCCACCTGAGACTAGCTGGGACTACAGGTGCATGCCACCACACCCAGCTCACTATATCTTATTCTTTATCACACTCCTGGTGATTTTGGTGACCAGCTCGATTATTACCTTGATGAGTGTTCAAAAGAAAAGGGGCAGGGATGTCCCCTTCAAAGCTAAGTGTTTGGAATAGGCCAGGAAGCTAGTTCTGCAAGTTGAAAAAAAATTTATTTTAAAATTTCTCCTAATCGAGTCTTAATTTGAGTAAGTTAGGATTCCACTTGATAATTTAAAGACTATTGAGTTCAGATATCTTAAGATAAATGTTTTTGTAAATTTCACATTTCTATGGACTTTAGCAGACTTTTCTTTATTTCTATAACCCTGTAGGGACAGAAACACTTTTTGTGTTTTCCAGTACAGTGGCCATGAGCCACATGTGGCTATTTAAATTCAAATTAATTAAAATAAAATAAAATTCAAAATTCAGTTTTTCACATTTTAAGGGCTCAGTAGGCACACTGGCCAGTGGCTACTGTATCAGAGCAGATAGAGAACATTTCAGCTTTGCAGAAAGTTCTTTGGAACGGCACTGTTTAGATGAATGAGGCCATGGGAGAGCGCTTGGTGATGGGGTTACGTGCCATTCTTTCTGGCAAATCATCTGCAGGCCCAGAAATGGAGTACGCGGAGGATGTTTCATTGTCAAGAATGGGAAGTTAATAAATCCCCTTAGCCTCATTTTGGCTGCCTGATTCACTGGCTGTTCACACTGCCAGAGTCAGAGGATGGGGGAGAGAGTAGAATCAAATGCAGTGTTTCTCTGCCCTGGCTATGAGTTGCAACCACCTAGGGAACTCAAAACGAAACAAAACAAAAAACCGATGCCTGAGCTCTGCTGCAGAACAACTGAATCTGAATCTCTGGGGGTGGGGCCCAGGCATTTTTTTTTTTTAAGTTCCCCAGGGAATTCCAATGGACAGCCAGAGTTGAGAACAACTGCCTTCAAGACTGTGACCTCCAACAAACAAACAAGGATACCTGAATACTGGAAGACAGTGGTTGGAGGTAGTTTTAGTGAGTGGCTAAAAATGTTCCTTACTGATTTACCACAGTAATAAGACAAGGGTTTGAGTTGAGTGGGCTTATTTGTTCTAGAAGATTTCTCAGTCAGGGACAACTTTGTCCCCACAGGGGACATTTGCTCAGCAGCTGGAGATATTTTTGGTTGTCACAACTTGTGGGTAGCATCCAGTGGTAGAGGCCAGGGATGCTGCTAAGCATCCTGCAATGCACAGGACAGCCCCACAACCATGAATTACGTGCCCCCCAACATCACCCGTGCCACAGTTGAGAAACTCTGATTTTCACAGCATTAAAGTCCTTTCTCACCTTGGGTGTAGTTGCCTCCTCAAAGAAGATCAAGGTATTCTCCTAAATCAGACCCTCAGAAACCCTCTGGATCATATTCCAGGCTTTTCAGTCCTAGAGGCCTCGTAGGGTGTTGCTGCCTGTGGTTGGGTGCACTTGGGGGGCTGGCACAGGCCTCCGTGGTGCGGTGCTCTCCGGTGCTGCACCAAGGAAACTGCTGATTCAGGGGAGCAGGACGATACTTGGGAAGGTGTGCACAGAGGTTCTTATACTGCTGCAGTTTGGGATCTTCTTCGTGTTAAATAATTGCCTAAAGTAACAGCAGCCTTTGCTTTTAGGCATCTTTCCAGAAGCTCTGGCTGTTTGGCTATTAGCATTGAGCATTTGCCTTGTGATATACCCAGAAAAGGATTCAAAGCTTACATGTGATAAAGTCTAGCTATGGGCTAGACTCTTAGAGTATAAAGATTACGGGACAGATCCTGCCCACAGACTACTCAAGCATCTGAGTAGAACTGAGCAGTGCCAGTACAGGGTGACAGGGGCCGGACTGCCTAACTCTGCCTGGGAATGAGGCAAGATCCTAGCTGTGCAGAGTAAGCATCTGCCAGTCACTGCATTGAACAGTTTCCTTGCATCGTCTCATTTCATCACCACACTGATGTTCTATGAGGTTAAGTGACTTGCCATAGTTACATATCTAATCAGTGGCCAGGCAGAAATTTGAACCCAAGTATCAAACTACAAAACTGAGCCCTCAGAAGAGCATTTGCAGATAGGAATCATACCTTAATAGCCAAGACTCGTAGGATGAGCTGGAGCTCACTAGGCAAAAGGGAGACTAGGTGTGCCCAGGAGAAGGGAGCATGTGTGCCGAAGGCCTGGAGGTGTGGAAGAGCATGACATGTCTGGGGATTGCCGATCATTCTGAGAAAGAGTAGAGGAGGGTAAGTGGGGACTGACAACAAAATACATTTGAGACATGGGCACGCACCAAATCCTGTGTGGTCTTCCATGTCATGCTGAGGGCTGCTGTGAGCCACTGATGGCTTGGGGAAGAGGAAGAGAAAGCTGTGTGACATTGGGCAGCTTCCTTAACCTCTCTGGGATCCAGCTGCCCAGCTGAACTAGAATCTCTAACACTGTATTGCTCTGATGAGGAATGTTCATTTAGTTGGTGGCCATAAGGAGCAGAGTGAAGGAATGTACTGCGTTGACACTGGTGGGCAGCCTTGTTGGTTCATGACTTCACCTAAGGCTGCATGGTGGCTGCAGGGACTGTTTCTTCTCAGACTGAGCAGTCACTTCTATTTTGACTTTCCAGCTTATCGTTTGGTATTTACTAAGTGCCTGCCAAGGGCAAGGCACAGAGGGTGCCAAGCACTATGACAGATGCAAAGATGTGGTCCAGCTTGTCTCCGAGGAGCTTGCAGGCTAGTGGAAGGTACAGCAGTCTTCTCATAAGGCACAAATCCCAAATGCCATGAGAGGGAAGTATTCAGACCAGATACTCCAGGGCATGGAGGATGAAGCAGAGGTTACTGGGGGAGTTGAGGAAAGGTTAACTGAAGGAGATAACTTCTAGCTCTGCCAGAAAGATTTTTAAAGGAGAAGATGGGGTAGGTAGAGGGTGTCTTGCAGGTAACGAGAGTGGGGAAAATGGACAAAAACAGAAAGCCAGTGCAGGTAGTCACGAGAGGGTCAGATTATTAGCCTATCTAGTATCTGATTCCTCACGGTTTCCAGGTTGTGGGTGGGAAACAGAAGCTATCATAACAGGAAAATACTCGTTAATGGACTTGCCACGTACAAAATTAGATCCCACTCTATCATCCCTCTCGCTGTTTCCAATCTTGGTGGCCAGCCAGGCTCCAGGGGCATCCATATTTTGTCCCTTGGTCTCCCAGGTTGTCAGATGTCTTGCAAATACAAGATAAACAGTGAAAATAAAATTGCACCTCTTATAAGAGAGGCAGAATTTCGTGAAATCAAAGTGAACTGCTTGAATGACATGTCAAGGCAATAATAGGGTCTGGCAATGTGCGACCTGTCAACACTGGATGAAGAGAAGGGAGGAACACTCCTTTAGGGGAGAGACTTGAAAATCTAAGAACTGAAAGGACCTTGAAGCCATACCATATTTTTGCAAAAACGGCCTCTGTGATGGCACCGTGATGACCAAATGTTAATTAGAAGGACTCACCGTACTGTAAAACAATCTACACGAGGTGTATTCTTTGATCTAAGAATTAGTACAGGGCTGTAGTTACAACCTAAATTCTGTTTAATATTTACTATTGCTTTTAAAATAGACAGATTTGATTTTTGTTTTATTTGTTTGGATAAAGTTCCAAACAAAACTGTGTTTTACTCCTGAAATTTCGAATGGGGCTTCACCACATGTTCCTTTTCCTGGGGCTCATTTTTCCTGTGTTACTGAGATCTCCGGGGAGAAGATTCTGGCTGGAAAGAAGGTGGGGATCAGCTCACAAAGGGCCCTAAATACTGGAGTTTGTGCCCGGAGCCCAAAATCTCCCGTTAAAACCTGCCGCTGTTTATTCACAAGGCTCCTTTTTTGTTTAACTTCGACCTTGTTCCTGCAGTCACGAAGTACTGTAGGCCAGCTTCACCTCCTTTCGAAATGACAAATTCCCCCTTCATCGCCTCGCTTTTCCCTTCACCGAGGAGTGCAGGTTTGGGCAATGGGAGAATGTATCTGGGTGCTGAGGTTGTGTTTGCCCTCTTGCTGTAGCATACCGAGAGGGGCTGTTTTCATTCCTTTCAGTCATATGGAAAATAGTCACTTAGATGATGCCCTTTCTAGCACTTTGCCTTTGAGGCGTGACCTGGGCTGATGACAGTGCGTGGGCTTTTGCTAATTCAGAGAGAGGCGTTTGCATAAAAGCTTGTTGTGGGCTCTGCTACAGCCTGAAGACTTTGGGCTCCTTGGAGGTAAAGATTCAGGCAGCTTTGGGCTCCTATGTAATCCAGCAGGAGACTGGCTTGTATTTCTGTAGCGTTGTCTTGTTTTAAACATGATTTCAAGTGGGTGGTTATTTCAGACTATCTCCGCAGCCCACATCTTGACCCAGGAGGCTGAGGTTTTCAAGGTGCCGGGCCCAGTCAGGGCACGTGTGATGTGTTTCATCGCCTTGCTTCGTGGCCAATATGATTTTTCAAAGCTGTGCTGCTATAGGACAACACAAGGCTCCTACCTTCCAACTGAGCCCCCGACTGAGCTGCCTGCCTGTGCCTCCTCTGGCCCTCACTTCTCCAGGGACTGAGTAGCAGAGCAGGGCTTTCTGCTTCTCTGTAATCCTCCACCCACAGCATCAGCCTGGCTGGGCTGAATTCTCCTGCCTACAGTGCTGCCCAGGTGGCAGAAGCAGGGAGGGGCTGTGGGCTGAGCCGGTTAGTGAACAAGAACCCCGGTGGAGAACCAGTTGCTAGTGCTTTGGTACAAAGCAGGAGAGAACCCTTCAACCAGTACCTCTCCCAGAACCGCAAAGAAGACAAGAATTTATGGTTTATGGACTATGTAGCTTGTGTGGTTCTAGCATGGAATGATAAGAATGTTATCGTTTTAAAAATTTAAATTCTTACCATCTTCTATCACAGAGTGCTGGATTTTGAGCCTTAAGGACTAAAGTTCTTACCAAGCAGGCTTAACCTTTGGACAGTCACATGGGCACTCGTGTCCCAGTCACTGATAGCGGGAGCTAGGCGACCCAGCTGGTGTGTAGAGATAGAGGGATTTTCATCCTAACAGCAGCCACATTCGTGTTTCCCTTATCAGGAGAAACAGTGAAGGTTTGGTCGCTGTCTCTAATGGGCCTTTTGAACGAGTACAAGTCCAGGGCTGGCTGATAGAACTTGTTGTGATGATGAAAGTGTTCTATGTGTTTGCTGTCCGATATGATGGCCACAGGCTACTTGTGGCTGCGGAACACTTGCAGTGTGGCTAGTGTGGCCCAGGGACTGAATTTTAAATTTTATTTAATTTTAATTAATTTAAATTTAAGCAGCTGCATGTGACTGGTGGCTACTGTATCGGGCAGTACAGAATAAACCATTTTATTTACGTTTATATTGTAGTTTTTAATTAATGTATTAGAAAAAACTTTATGTATGCACATGGCATCAATTCCAAAGGTACAGAAGGTATCAGCGAAAAGTCTGCCTCTCATCTCTGTCCCCGGCCCCCCAGTTCGTTCCCCTTCCCGGTGCACCCGTGGTTACTAATTTCTTGTGTAACCATCCAGAAAGATTTCACACGCATAAAAGCATAACATACGTGTTTTCTCTCTCTCTCTCTTTTTTAATGCTAGAGGTGTTTATTTTATCCACGATCTCCTGTTCCATGCTTAATGTACCTTGGAGGTCATTACCTGTAGGGATAAATAGTACTGTCTCATTATTTTAATGGCTTATAGTTAACTTTTATTTGTATTTAATGGCTATATATAATATTCCTTTATAAAGCTATACCATCATTTACTTAACAGGTCCCCTATAAGTGAACACTTGAATTATTTCCAGTCTTTTGCCATTATAAGTTATATTGTAATAACCTTGTACAAACATATTTTTGCACATCTTCAGATATAAACAGATAAATTCCTAAAAAAAGAACAGAAGATCATTAGGTCAAGGGTATGCCCGTTTTGCATGGCCACAGATTTTGCCAAATTGCCGTCTGTAGAGTTTGTCGATGGGAACGTAAACTGGTACGTTATATGAGAGCATCTGTTTCTCCAGAGTCTCAGCAACACAGTCTGTCATTAAACGTTTTGTTCTTTTTCAGGGTGGTAAATAAAGATTACCATCACCCTGTAGATTTAATCTACATGTCTCTTATTGTAAATGAGATTGAGCATCATTTTATACGTTTGAGTCATTTCCATTTCCTTTCTGGTAAATTATCTGTTTAGATCATTTGCTTATTTTTCTATTAGATTTTGTTGCTGTTTTTCCTGACTTGTAGGAACCCTTTATACATTAAGGAAATTAGTATCAGTCTGTTGCCTCTGATAAGTATTAACAAATTTTAATCTTGTTTATGATATCTCTTTCCATGCGGACATTTAAAAATATTTTTATGCAATTGGTGCTCTTTTTGTTATAGCCTCTGGGTTCTATACCTTACTTAGAAAGCCCTTTCCCATGAATATATATTAAAACAGAGTCTTCATGTTTTCTCCTAGAACTTTCATGGTTTTATTTTTTTTTTTAATTAATTAATTAATTAATTTATTTTTTCGAGACAGAGTCTGGCTCTGTTGCCCTGGCTAGAGTGCCGTGGCGTCAGCCTAGCTCACAGGACCTCAAACTCCTGGGCTTAAGCGATCCTCCTGCCTCAGCCTCCCGAGTAGCTGGGACGACAGGCATGCGCCACCATGCCCGGCTAATTTTTTCTATATATATATTTTTAGTTGTCCAGATAATTTCTTTCTATTTTTAGTAGAGACGGGGTCTCGCTCTTGCTCAGTCTGGTCTCGAATCATGGTTTTATTTTTTATGTTTAATTCTTCGATGCATCGGACACAATTCAGGGGCCTTGCTGGTTCCGTTTCCTTTGCCTGGCCACTCATTCTGCTGCCCAGCCTTTGCCAGTGTGCCGCTGCTTTTGCCCAGCCCGGTTTTTGAATGATGCCGCCCCCTGTTTGCTGTCATTCTAGTAGCAATATTATCCTCACTTGCCCACTGGTGGCTGCCTTTCCTCCCTTCCTTTCTAAATGCAACGTCTAGGTAACTCCTCCATCCCAGGTGGAGGAGGAGAGCTTTAAGCAGCACGCAGCACATTCCATGCTGCTCACTCATGGGGTTTCTTCTCCCGTCTCCTTCAGCCCTTCCTAGGCCTGGCTTATTATCTGAGATGCCCTGCTCTTTGTGCACATTTGCCTAATTGGGGGCGGTGACCTGAACAAAAGGCATGCTGTAAAGCCACAGGAGATTTGTACTTTGCCTGTGTTGATTTAATGCTTTGTCATTTTATTTCTTGTGATTCCAGAATCTCATTTTCAGCTTCTGCCGGAGCCAGTAGCAGTTGGGAAAGAAGGCTGTGCTCTTTAAAGAGTGAGTATGGATTTTTAACACCACGGATTACCCAGAAAAAGGCAGCCCTTAATGAGACCGGAACTGCTGCTATCAGCTCTCCCCGACCTCTCTGCGGGCCAACCTGTGGTGGGTGATTTCTCTGGTTCAATGGGTCAGACGGGAAGGGATTGCATACCTGAGGGGTTTCAAAGGTCTGATACACACACAAAGAGCCCCCTAAAAATCGTTCTCAAAGACTGTGCCAGGACCAGGGCTCTAACTTTGAAGGGAGTCTAGAAGGCACGGGCCTGTGGGAATGTGACACTCGAACCAGCCCCGAAGGCAGAGAGGAGTCCATCGGGCGGCCAGGCGTGGGAGAGCTCCACACCAAGGGGACAGCGGGAGGCTGTGTGGGGTTTGCATGGGGCAGGGAACTGGTCTCTGGGATGCAGGCAAAGACATGGGAGTCACGACTAGGAAACTGAGTTGGGGCCATGTGGGGTGGTCAGAGTTCACATTTTATTTGGCGGGCATTAGACTGGTGCAGCCTAATCCCTGATGTGAATTTGAGAAGATTCCTCTGACAGCTGGTGGTAGAAGGAATCGGGGGTGTGAAAGAGCAACCTCTACAGAAATGGGAGGAAGGGGGCACGAGGGCACGGACCGAGTGTGGTGGCTGAGGGCTGTGGTCCGACTCACAAAGTCCCACACCTGGTGGGAATTTTTCTTCCCACCCTATATTCCTAGTAAATGTTGAGTCAAACTGGCCTAAGGGATTTGTTGCAAGAAGCTTTCAGGGCTGTGAACCCCTAAGCTGTGCTGGTTAATGTGGTAGCTCCTATCCACATGTGGCTATCAAACGCTTGAAATGTGGCTGATGTGAGTGAAGAATTGAATTTCGAATTTTCTTTAGCTTTAATTAATTTAAATTTAAATTGCCATTATCAAGCAGCACAGTTTGGCTAGACTTGGACAAATTGACTCCGGTGCTGGTACCTCTCCACCTTTGCGTAACAGGAGTAGTGAGCAAGAAATAAAGTGAAAGAAAGATGCATGGGCATCTAGGAGGCCAGACTGATGTGGTTATTGTTGGCAGAAATCGATGAGTCAGGAGAAGCGAGGAGAGAGGTGTTTGAGATGTTGTAGGACCTTTGGGGTCATGGGGTGGTCCAGCAGGCTTTTGGGAAAGGCTGGAAGGAGGTCCTGTTAGGTATACTGATTTTCAAATTCCCTTACAGGAGGGAGTGGTGGAGGATGTAGGTAAGGAGAGAGTGAGGAGAGAGCATCATGGGAATATCCAGGGGAGAGAGTCGGGAAAGCATCCTGGGATGCAAACCAGGTGTGCTCATAGCCTGGCCTTGGAGGAAAGTGCAGAGGAGGAATGGGCTCAGAGTGAGGGGCAGACAACGTGGCCAGGAAGGCAGAGGTGAGCACCTCATGGACAGTAATCCTGGGGGCGGGGCCACACTTGTAGTCATGACTGGGCAAGCTCAACCATTTACTTGGAAATTTCAGCATGCTTTTCCTCTGTGATGGAGATGTATACGACAAGGAGTTAGAATGGCCTGTTTCTCAAATTATTCTGTCTCATCAATCCTGGAGCTTCCATACAAGAGAAAATTTTCTTCATTGTCTCATTTTTAGCTATTAACTATCATTAGTGATAGTTTCAAGGAATCAGTTTCTCTTTACAGGAACCTAGTTTCAGAGATCAGGGTAGGTTAAATGCAACACTATTTAACAGCTGGGGCCTTATGCTCAGATTTCAAGAACATAATGTTTTCCGAGTGGAAAACATCGTGGGAAGAATTTTCACATTGCAGAATTAAAGAAAAAAATTATAAGCAGCACTGGATAATATAACAGCACTATACACCAGCAGTAATAAGATTAATAAGCCAACTGGTAACTTGGAAGTTGTTATCATGTTACTTGCTGTTAAAGCAGTTCCAAAGAAGTATAAAGAATGTCAGTGGGAGCATCGAATTCTGTGCCTTGTATGTAACTGATGCACAATGAGTATCTGCTACAGAAAGCATTGAGAGAAGGCAAAGGTAGCATGAACTAGGGACACCTCCAGGATTGGGTTGAAATTCAGGTCATGCCACTTATTAATCAGGTGACCTTGGTAACTTATTTAAGCCTTGGTTTTTCCATCTTTAAAATGGGAGAAGTGCTTCCTATTTCATAACATCGTGAGAGAGAAAGTGACAGGATGTATGTGAACCGCTGACGTGGGGCCTGGCATAGAGAAGTTACTTAGTGGATGGAGCCCCTTGCTCTTATGTCTTTGGCCATGGTGGGGGTGGTCATGGTTAACATTGTCGTTGCTGTTGTTGTGATAATCATTATTATTTCGGAGGGACCAGGACTTGTTTGTCAAATTTGATGGGATATAGATAGATGTCCAGAAAAGGACAAGATCCTATGAAAATGTTTTATATTCTCTTTATTCTTAGACTTTGCTTTATATTCTGAAGATTAAGGTATTAGAACTCAAGATCTCCAGATTTCAAAATCAATGGGAACATTAAAAAGCAATTATGAAATGTCTTTTCTGCCTTATCCCTAGCCCCAGACTAAACTTCATTTCCCTGATGCAGTGTTTACCTGGATCCACTGGAGTATTTCCCATCCAATTAATCTTTGCCTCTGTGTTCAGAAATAAAAGCCCCCAAACGCAAAGCTTGGGTGTTGACAGGTGGCAGAAGAGCCCGTCTGAGATGTGAGGGCTGCTCTCCTTCCTGACGTTTCCTGCTGCAGGGCCGCTGAAATGCCCGTCTTTAACCCTGGGGTGCCTCACTTTCCATGACAGATACATAAAAGGAGTATGTTTTTCTTTTTCAGTGTATTCAGTCAAGTGATAAACATTAAGCACCAGGTCTTTGCCAGGTAATGTTTTAGGTTCTGGGGAATCAACAGGGAACAAGATAACTGTGGGGGCAAGCCAAATCCTACTTTTTAATTGCCTGGCATAATTTCAGAAACATTTAAGTCACCAGAGTAGGTAAGAACAGAAGAGATGATTTGATTGAATGTCCTCGTTTGATAGATGAAGAAACCAAAGTCTCACAGCTGACGTGTGCACGGGCCAGGCTGGAGAGAGCCAGCTGGACCCCCCACCTCCATCACCTGCATTTGCCCCTCAGTAGCAGCCGTCTCTGTACCACCGTCGCAAGTTTTGCCAGATCCGTGTATCACCTACTTAGCATTTTTCTTTAAATTGACTCCTTCTAACTTAAATTTATTTTTAAAATTAATTTGCTTCCCTACCATAAATTAAAACTATGCATAAAAATAAAAAGAAACAATGTTATTAGCTAGCAGGATACTTTTGCCTACAGGAGGCCCAGGGCTTAGAGAGCTCTTCAACAGCAAGGTACTGAGAGTTTCTCTTTGACATGAGCAGGGGCTGGGCAAAAGAAGAAAAAGAAAAAAAAAAAAGACATGAGCAGGACTGAAAAAGAATTGAAAAGAGGTGACTTTCTTTTTTTTTTTTGAGACAGAGTCTCACTCTCTTGCCTGGGGCGAGTGCCGTGGCGTCAGCCTAGCTCACAGCAACCTCAAACTCCTGGGCTCAAGCAATCCTACTGTCTCAGCCTCCCGAGTAGCTGGGACTACAGGCATG
>CAUYSK010083647.1:0-14871 GCA_963575035.1 Avahi laniger | reverse complement strand
CACACCTGTCATCCTAGCACTCTGGGAGGCTGAGGCGGTAGGATCACCTGAGGTCAGGAGTTGGAGACAAGCCTGAGCAAGAGCTAGATGTCATCTCTACTAAAAATGCAGAAATTAGCCAGGCGTGGTGGTGCATGCCTGTAGTCCCAGCTACTTGGGAGGTGGAGGCAGGAAGATCACTTTTGCCCAGGAGTGTGATGTTGCAGTGAGCTATGATGCACTCTATCCCAGGCAAGAGAGCAAGACCCTGTCTTGAAGAAAAAAAAAAAAAAGTGTGGGCATAGTGGAGCTAGGAATAAGGCTAAATGTGTTATTTACCATGATCTACATGTCTTGTAGATGTTGGCTACAGACTGAACACTAAGATTTCCAACAGTTTTATGAGAAAAAGATAAAGTTGTCAGTTATGCATTCATTTATGTCCAGTAGATATAAATAAATCACTTGCCTAGAAATACAATTGTTGGCACTAAAATCAAATATTTCTCACAGAAGTCTTCACACAAGAAGCCATTTTTAGGCGTAATAAATAATGTTCATGACAATAACTTCAAGACCCTCTGTGATTGCTTCTTATTATGACCCCCAATCTAGGCTGATGGAATCTTACCAATACATAACTGGGTAAAAGCAACTGGGGAGCAGGACAGCGCAGAGCAATGCAGTCTACATACACAGCTGCTCTCCGATGATTTGGATTGAACCATAACATATTTTATAAACCTGTTAGGAGTGAATAGAAGAGTAGGTAAGCTTCAAACATTCCCCCCTGAATATTATCTCTCAGCTGAACTTTTGATAGGTATCAAGCAACAGGGAAGTTAAAATAAACATCCCCTAGTAAATGCCTAGGTGTCAGCTATGCTCTGTTGTCAATTAATATGAACCCAGTTCAGCTTTTGTGAATGCTGAAGTCTACCTAGTACTAACAGCTGAAAAGATCATATTACCTCCATTGTGAGCACTTACTAATAGGGAACGGAGAATTCTTAGAAATGATACTGAACTTGCTCCAAAACTATTAGTATATAATAATAATAATGTTGACCAAAAATCTCAACCCAAAGTTCTACTACACATAGAATGACTAAAAGAGCTTTACCCAAAAATATTATAATCACCACAGCCAAGGTATGAACAGACTTAAGAAGCATACTCAAGCAAATAGTAACAAGAAAAGTGAGTCACTAAATTTAAAATTACTCAAAGGATTATGGTATAGTTTGGATACAGTTTGTTTGCTCCCACCAAATATCATGTTGAAGTTTGATCCCCAATGTGTCGGTGTTGGGAGGTGAGGCCTTGTGGGAAGTGTCTGGGCAAATGGGGCAGATCCCTCATGAATGCTTGGTGCCATTCTCAGGCACTGAGTGAGTTCTCCCTCTAGTGAGACAGGGGCAATAAATTAGTTTCCCGGAAAGCGGGTTATTATAAAGCCAGGACACCCCCTTGGCGTTTAGTCCCTCTTCACATATGCCTGCTTCCCCTTTGATCTTCTTCACTGTGTTTTGATGCAGCACAAAAGCCCTCACCAGAAGCCCAGCCGATGGCAGCTCCATGCTTCTTATACAGCTTTCAGAACTGTGAGCTACATAAATTTCTTTTCTTTATAAATTACCCAGCCTCAGGTATTCCTTTATAGCAACACAAAACACACTAAGACATTTTATATTGCCAATAATATTCAGTTACACTTCACATATGCTATGTAGTCTTTTAAAGAAGGTAGGGAAACGTGTATTATTTTTTTAAAAGCAACTCATCCAAAATGTTTTAAATATTATTTATTGTGGTTTTAATTTGAGCACTTAAATCAGAAGCTTCAGTTACACAGAAGATGGCACTCCACAATAAATACTGAGTAAAGTACAGTGGATGGAACAATTTTAAGCTTAACTCAAACATTAGTTACATAGAAAATATGAGCTCCTCATTCCCTGAATACACTAGAAAAATGGGGTGTGAATGTAATTTGAAATAATATTAAAGTTCTGAAATAATATCTTGACCTATAAAAAACTAAGACAATGTACATAAGTATTTTAATTGCAAAATCCTTTGTCTCCAGCCCACTTATCACACTATCTCCTTAAATCTCTCTCGTCAGTCCTTTCTATCCACAAAACTGAAAAATTATGACTTTTGTGGGGAGTTTCTCTTAAAGTATTGATTCAAAAGTTTGACAAATGTTATATTATTTATGCATATATACTTAACATTTATATTTTAATAACATGCTCGTAAGATACTGTTAATCCAAAGAAAGAGAATCTAGAATCCTCTGCCAACAGAACTAAAGTCAAACGAATACAAACCATGAAGCTTAAAAAGGACAAAAAGATGACTGATACTTGATTTTCCATGGATGAAAAACTCAAGTTAAAAAATCTGAAGGACTTTAACAATTTAATTTTTCAAAGTTCTAAATGATAGAGAATGTGCAGGGAAAATACTAGTTGGTGTTCAGAGCCAAAGTCAGTTTATGACTATTTTGGAGTTGAGTGTGGAAGATTTAGAGTCCTCAGATGACCTACTTTCTCTTCACCACAATCTGTGAAAAAATATGATAAAACAGGACTTATTTGCTGAAATAAGTACCATACAAATATTTTTAGTCTACAATATTTAAGTGTTCACTGGGGAAAAAAACTGATGAAATAATTACATATACATACACAATTACAGTGCACCAAAATTCAATTCAGCTCTTTTCCTGACTGTCCTACCTAACCAAACAGCCCAATTCCAAAGTTCAAAACAGTAACAATATTGTACTTGTAGACGGCTTTCAACCTGAAAAATTGTGTTCTTATATAAGGCTTTAAACCTATACTGAGAATATGCCTAAATTGCTTAAGGGATAAGAAAAGCATTACTGTTTAAATATTAGTATTAATAGATACACTAGAACGATACATGGTGGTGGGATTTTGTTTTGGTTTTGTAAACTGATTTTTCCAGAACATCAGTAGAGAATCACAAAATGGAAGGCACAGTTCAAAATGTTTTTTATTTACAGAGAAAAATGCACATTCACATCTACCTACTATAAACATATATCTACCACTATTACTCTGGTCATATTTGGAAAAATTCAAAACCAAATATTAACACATTTTTCTTGAAGACCATTATTTATTTAAGGGCTATCACTGAAGATTACCAATGATTTCGTCCAGCATTATTTTACAGATAAAACTGAAAAATGAGAAGGTTGCATAGCTTCTAGTGAAGGGCACACTAGTTAAATGACAAAGCCCACTTAAAACCCATTTATATTTCTACAAAACCAACTTCTTCCTAACTTAAATATCAAATCATCTCTGATTTGAGATATAAAAATTAAAAAACGAATTCATAAGACACATGGACAAGATACCCAGGGTTTGGTGATCCTAAAAAGTAACATAAATGCATAAATACTTCTTTGTTCATTTTCCTGAATTCATGGTGGGGCTACTTAAAACATATAGTGACTTTTTTTCTAAAAAGTAAAAGTCATTTAGATAGAGCCTAACAAATATACCCCATTACTAGACATGGATAATTTATATACACCATCAACTATCTGGACATGAAGAACAGCCTTAACATTATCCATATAAATAACTACGCAAATTGAAATCTAAGCCAGAAATTGAAAGTTATTTTAGCTACTATACTAAATCTATGTGTAAACTGTAACAAAAGTCAGCATATATTCATTTTGCAATAGAAAACAATAATTATACAAATAAAAATAATGAAAATACAACTAGCCCAGGTAACTGTCTATGCAAATCAGTGTAATGTTACTGGAATTTCTTCAAGAAAGATAAAAATTTAATTTAAATAAAGTTGAAATACAAATCCCTTTCTTCTCCTCAAACCGTCTATGGTAGGATACAAATGAACAGTTCATGATCTAAAACCAGCCAAGACAAAAACGAAGAAGCAAAAGGAATAGTACCCACAACTGAATTTATTCACTTAATAAATATTTATTGAGTGTCAGATGCTATACTGGGAAGAATCTGAAAAAGACCAAGCAAAAAGCAGACGAGATCACTGTCCTTGTAGAGTTTAACTCTGATGGAGCTTTGTGAAACACTTTACCTCAAGAATCACTGTGTATGTTGGAACTATCTTCATATTTTTTTTAAAAAAAGTAATTCTTTTTAATATCTGGAAATTACAGTTAAGAAAATTAGCCTTATTGTTCTATTTAACTAACTTTAAAAATTGCCTAAATTCAAGAAAACTTAATAAAGCCTAATTCCCTCAAAAAGTTGTATCCTAGACAGCACAAATGGTAAATTAAGATTTCATATTACTTTACTATTTAAAACTCAGAGTGCCATAACTGTCAATGAGGCAGATCTGCCTGCTAGAGAGACAAACATTTGTAGTAATTCAAGTTAACAAATAAAAAGTCACTTAAAGTTATTGAATATAAGTCCTAATATAAATATATGTATTTTTACTTAAGATGCTAGACATATTTTTACACAAAGGGAAACCAGAAAAAAACCCCATACAGATATAAATTGCAAAGGAGGAAAAGGTTTCATAATCCTTTGATTCTTAGAGGATTATCAGCAGCTAATGATTCCCGGGTTTGACAGAACAGTAATTTTAAAATATCTAAATCCTTCAGAGAAGTTCCTAAGAAATGGATGCCTAGGATTTCAATTTTTCTTAGTACCTAGATATAAGAAAGAAAACAGATCAGTACATTAAAAAAAAACAGTTATGTCTGAACACCAGGCTTATTATACATAGCAATTATCCCTTTATAAAGTAAGGGAATACTACATTTATAGTTAGAATACATTTAAGGAAAGGCAGACTTTAAAATAAATAAATCATTACCTGAAAACCAGGTATCCTCCACAGTCCCACTCAATAACTGCAGAAACAGCACTAGCACTGTAGTTTAGAAGTGGATAGTACACACGTACACACACACACACACACACACACACGCAGAGGCTGGCGTGTAGCAGGCACTCAATATTTCTGGAATAAAATGTCTGAAGATATATGCAAACAAGCCAAACCAACGAAATGCACTCGGATTTGGGGGCAACACAGTAAACAATCACAGTAATGACTACTTTACCTAAAGCTGGCTGACAGTTTAATACGCACTAAATGAATGAGTTCTTCCTCCTGGCCCTCCTGTTTTACTCTGGCAGTAGACTATACATTCAAAACAAATCCTCCCCCAGCCCCGCCCCGCCCCAAGCCCTACCCTCGGGTGCCTCCAGCACTGGAACTAATGGGAAGTCCAGGGCCTCGGCGGTGCCTAACCTCAGGCCCCTCTCCCATTCCCAGCGTGGCACAGGCGGCGGGCACACCCCGTAGTCCCCGGGATCCCCAGGGACCCGCGCACACGCCCAGAGCTCTCAGCCCGCGGCGCCGGCGGCCCCCTCCCCTCGCCCTGGGCCGCCGTACCTGCATACTGTGATCAGGTTCCTCCTCTCCACCGCAGCATTGCGGGCGCTCAGGCTCTTCTTGCCGCCGCCGCGGCTCCCGCTCAGGCCCCCCGGGCTCCGGGAGGCCATGGCGGGCTGACCTCCGCGCCCCCTTTGTCTCGTGCGACCCCGCACGCCCCCTCCCAACTCCTGCTTGCCTGGGCTCTCGCTCGGTACGCGACAGCAGAGACACGGTAAGGATGTAGGGAAGGAGCGGGGAGGAAGGGAGGGTGTGCAAGACAGCCGGAGACTAGCGCCCCGGGGCTGACGGCTCCCCTCGGCACCCCAGCGCCACACACGCACGCGCTCGCGCGCACACACGCACGCACCACCTCTGCCCTCCTGCGCGCCGCCGGCCGCCGGGCGGCGCGTGCAGGTCGGCGTCAGGCGCTTCCCTGCTTCCCTGGGGACCGTGACAGCCAGCGCGCGCTCAAGCCGGCCGGCCCCACACACCCAACCGCTTACACTCGGCAGCAACTCGCGCCCGGGTCAGGACCGCAGCGGCGAGGCCCGGGGCCTCGGCCGCGCCGCCGCGCCCTCCCTGCGCCTATCGGATCAATGCTGCACCAGCTGGAGCCAATTGCAGCGCGCGAGAGGCGGGGTCGGCTGCGCGGCCCTTTTAAAGCAACGTGCTCGAGCACCGCCCCGACGCGTGGGCAGCTGTCAAGACGCCGGGCTCGTTCTCGCCGCCGGCGTGTTGGAGCCAGTCGCCACGCAGGGATTGTGGGATGCGGGGCCCGAGAGTGCTCGGAGCCGATGACCAGCCCTTGCTTGGAGCCAAGTTTTAACTGCTGATCCCCAGTCTTGTGGCTTCCGTTAGCTTCCGTGCGGAGAATGCAGCCGTGCCTGCGCCCGCACCATACCCTGAGCCCGACAACCGAGAAAGGAGGGGACCTTCCTTTTGTCTAACGCCTTCTCGGAGCCTGATAAACAGGTACACAATGGCCTGCAGGCACAAATTGCCTGTAGAATATCCCTGAGGCGTCTGATGGCGGGATTTCTTGACCCTCCACCAACGTCGCCCTCACTTCAGCCTCCAGCACTGCCTGCAACCGGCACTGACCGCGGAAGAACGAGCGCGGTGCGAGTGTACCGTCTTCTAGCGTCCTGGGCAATGGGATGGGTTGGGTGGCGAGATGGGCAGTGAGCCTAGGGGCAATTCGGCTTTGGCCGGGCCGGCTGCTGCCTTAGAAAGGCCCGGAGCGCCGCCCTCCATGCCCGGGTTCGGTAGCGCCCACTTTGCCGAGCTTCTCCGCCACGCCTCGTGCCTTACCTGCGAGTGGGTCCCCACTTCAGCCCACGACCTCTGGCGCTCACCTAAGCCTGCTGTTTACCTCCCCTTGCGTCAATATGCCCAGATTTTAGAGTGAAATCCTTAACGACTACGATCCCTGCAGCCTAACGGTGCTGTGCATAGGACAGGTTCTCAATAAATGTCCCTTGATTTTAATTTGAAGTCATATTTGGCATTATTTTTACTGAAATTTCACAATTTTAATGGCTCCAAAATCCATATAACTTCCACCTCTGGTTTTGAAGTTTCCGTCGACGAATGTCACGGAATATATAGTTTAGTGTAGATATCTGTGTACTTAGATAGTGTACACAGTAATACAGGAAGTACTGTTACTCTATATCGGATGCTTTTAAAAGAGTTTTGTATAATAAAGCTGTAGGTTGATAATTTCTGAGGTTCTTGAAATTTAAAAATCTCTGTTTAAAATCATCAGGGCAGAGACTCATCTCTTTCAGCTACCAAGTCTAAACATAGTAGAATAAAAATCTATGTGGGGGAAAAAGATCTGTCTTAACTAATTTACTCTAATAGTCACACATTAAAATTTTAAGAAAATAATTTAGACTTTAAACTTTATCTTTCATATTAATAAAATCAGGGGACTCTTCCATATGTGGGTGTTTATGGCTAGTCAGCAAGCTTGTTCCTGACTATTTCTTAACTGCTCTATTATGACATAGAGACTTGTAAGGAGGCTTCCCCCTCTGGGAGCTACAACTTAAATGGTGTCTTCTTGCTAGTGCAACTACTATTAATTCAGAAATAGCCATCAGGATGGCTACCAGCTATGCAGGCAGTCGGAGCAAAATATTACTCAAATTAACATTGCTATTGTTTAACCACAGATTAAAACTGCATAGGGAGGAGTGGAAAGCCATTAGATATCAAGAAAATTCCTGGACACCCACGTTTGATATGTCCTGAAGGAGGGAGAGAACACATATGACTCTGAAGCATTTATCAAGAAGACAGAAGTGAAAGGTCCTGTGAGAATAAGGAAAGTAAGATGTTATTCTCAAAATTGGATTTCTAGCCCCCAGTATACTTTCATGCTATTTGTACTGTGAACTCTCACTGAAAATTTAGTAAAACTCCATCTTAAATGATCAATTAGGTAATAATGTTATTTTTCAAATGCTACTTTCAGGAGGATTCAGTTGACATGTTTAATACTTGCTTAACAAGATTTTGCCACAAGACAAGCATTTTTTTAAATTTTTTGCATGCATGTACAGCATGTCATTAAACAACCACATGGGGGCCTTATTTGATAAAGATTTTTCTCACTTATCCTGAGCAGTATGTCCTGGGTCTCTTTCTTTCTCTAGATTACTAATCTGGAGATTACTACTCAATTATATCCATTACAAAGTATAATACTACTATAAAGCCCCATGAGTTTTCACACTACATTTTGAACTTCTTTTGGCATCTATTTCAATTCTGTATTTTATTTATTCAAGCATTTGTACAAAGGTATAATTTTTTTTTACATTCACAGATGTAAAAAGATTCACAATAAAAATTATGAAAAAAGTAGATGCCTAATTTAACTATAGGAATTCTGCAGAACCAAATGGGCAGATCATACCCATTCACCATTTTCCCCACCTCTTCCTCATCATCAAAAAAGACAAAATTACATGTGTAATTTGTAATGACAATATAAAAAATTCCCTCAGATATAAAATGTTATAAGTCAGACATTACCAAAGCATAGTTTATTTTAGTCTCAAAGAAGTGAACTTTCTAAGAATGCCACAAACCCAATAGCCGGTATACAAGAGATTAGAAAAAAAAAATGGATGGGCTAAAACAAATGCATAACCCAAATGAGCTCATATCCCATTCCCGTGAGCTCAGTGCCCCTCCCCTTGTACACATACTCATCCCCACCTATGGCCTCATCAATAAACTTGTGCAGGTTTGCTTCTTATCTCTTAAATGAAGGAAGTAGTGAATATGGTCTACTCAGCTCTTTTCAGACCAATTCTACCTGTCATTATCACGAGGCTATGTAATAGCTTTTAGCTCTGCCCTTCGTGAATTATGTAGCCTTGGGGAAATTACACAATTTCTGTGTACTTCAGTTTTCTGATCTCCAAGGTTGGGATAACAATAGTACCTATTTCACTATTTCATAGGAATTGGGAGAAGATAAAATGAGTAACAAACAAAGCTCTTAAAACAGGGCTTGGTGTATAGCAAGTGCTGCAAAAGTGTTAGGTATTATCATTGATTGTTATTCCTAGAAAAGGCACATTGAGTCTGGTGACAGTTAGTGTCTTCAGAATTCGACTACTTGGCTAGGCAAGGGCTTCATAAATTTGGTCTTAACATTGTTTTTGTTTGTTTGTTTAACACAAGAAATTCTATCAGTTCCAGATTTGACAAAACTCATCTGTCACTCCTTATCACATATCTCCTTTTCTTCTTCTTCATAGTCTTACAACAAACGCTCTGCCATTTTCAAGTTTGCCCAAAAGGGTATTTTGAATTATCTTTGTCCATTTTTTTTTCTCTCTTTATTTTTGAGACAGGGTCTTGCTCAGGCTGGTGGAGTGCTGTGGCACAATCACAGCTCACTGCGACCTCGAAAACTGCTGGGCTAACGTGATCCTCTTACCTCAGCCTCCTAAGTAGCTGAGACTATAGGCATGCACCACCACACTCAGCTAATTTTTTAAATTTATTGTAGAGATGGGGTCTCGCTATGTTGCCCAGGCTTGCCTTGAACTCCTGGCATCAAGCAATCCTCCCACCTTGGCCTCCCAAATTGCTGGGATTATAGATATGAGCTACCGCTCCCAGCCTGTCCTTTTCTTATGTACGCTCACCTTGCATAAGATGTCCAAGGCCTCATAATGCAGAAGTCACAGTAAACTAGTAATAGCTCAGGATATGCTCGAATTTATGTTGTGTTACTCCAAGTAATACTATAGATGATACCATTTTGGACATAAATAACTTTCAGGTGCATAATTTTAGAGAGTAGATGTTTATTATTTTATACCATTACCATAAAATCATATTTTATGTTAAAATCTATCTTAAAACATTATACTTACACTAGACAATAGCTATAGAGGTATAAATTATACTTTACATTTACTATGAACATATTTATTAATGAAGCCATGCACAAGTTTAATTGGTAGGCTTTTTCTCAATGCTCACTTCTTCTTTTTTTTTTTTTCAATGCTCACTTCTTGATCTTCTGAATCCCCCATCCCCCTCAATGGAAAAGATTTTGTGCATCTTTACTTTCCGTAGTTTGTATTCAAAAATCAATTTTTTCCCCATATAAAATTAGATTAAATGTGTCTTTCAAACTTAACAACCCCTGGAGATTCCAATATGACTTCTTGCCCTCCATCTCCTTCCTCCTTTGATAACTTCTTACTAATAGGCTATTCTAGCAATTTTATCACCCACAGCTACCTATTATGCTATGACAGCATTTACAGCCTTCGGCAACCCTGTTGGTGCTACCTTCAGAATATACACAGAATCCAAGCACTTCCCATTACCCCCGCTGCTACTCTCTTGGGCTCACCTGGATCACTGGAACAGCTTCCCAGCTGGCTTTCTGCTTCTACCTTTGGCCCCCTACAATCTGATTTCCATGTAGCAGCCAGAGTGATAAGATTATGTTACTTACTCCTCTGTATCAAACTCTCCAGTGGTTTTCTCTCCCTCAGAGTAAAAGTCCAACTCCAAAGATGGCTTACAGGCCCTCCAAATCTAACCACATGTCCCATGTCTGACATCATTTCCTACTGCTCCTCCTCCTTGGCCACTCTGCTCCAGCCACACTGGCTTCCTGCTGCTCCTTGGACATAACAGTTATGCTCTTACCCCAGGGCCTTTGCACGGCTGTACCTCAGATACTAGCAGGGCTTATTCTCTTACTTCCTTCAGGTCAGCTACTCAGGCACCCTATTTAAATTACTAGCCCCTTTCATCTGAATTCCTTACCTTCTTCGTCTCTATTGCACTTACCACCCTCTCAATACTGTACGTTTCACTCACTTATTTATTCATTTTCTATCTTCCCTCACTAAGCTGTAAACTTCATCGGCAAAAATTGTGTGTAATTCTCTGATATAGACCACTGCTTGACATACAATAGATGTTTAATTATTATTTTTTTAAACAATGAAACTAGTCTCAGCTTTCTTTTTCAACTTTATCTCTTTTTTTTTGCATTCACTCATCATTTAGTAAATACTTATATTCTACGTATTATGCTGGGATTACAAAAATGAATAAGACAACCTCTTCCCTCAAAGTGTACAGAGACTAGAAGACATAAATATGTAAACCAATAGCTACAACACATTAATAAGTACTCTCGTAATGTAAGCACGTACGTGATACATTGGAACATCAAAGGGGGCATATTAGTTTTACTTGAGCACTGGAGGTGGGAAAAGGAGGACTTGCCCAGTAGGAGCTCACCGAGACGACTTTGGGAAGAACATTTAAGTGTAGGGGTTCAGCATGAGCAAAGTCTGGTGCGTGAAAGAACATGATGCTATTGGAGCTACAGCTGGGTAGGTGACACTGGAGCACAGCTGGCAAGAGAGTAACAGAGGCCAGAATTCAAAAGCCCTTGTGTATCATGAACAAGATTTTGGATTGTACCCTTTAGGCAGTGGGTGTCACTAAAAAGTTTTAGTCAGGAAAGTATCATGGTCAGATTTGTTTTTCTAGAAAACTTAGAAAAGAGACTAGTGGCAATATGGAATTTGAATGGGAGGAAATGGAAATCCAAGGCCAGGAGTCAAATGGGTGGATTATTTTAGAATAACTCTTCATTTCCTTCTTCCTTCCTAGGCCTCTTGTTAACTCTCAGTGGACTAAACATACAACCCAACCTTATTCATTCATTAATTGAACCAATATTGATGAAGCCCCTATTCTGTGCATAGGCTTTTGGGGATTATAGAAATGAACAAGATAGACATGAATTTATAGTGTAGTGGGAGAGACAGGAAACAAAGTAATAAAGATAAAAGACAAAAAAAAAAAAACCAGTCATTATTGTAAGTATGTAAGCAGGCTGACTCAACACATCCCAGTTTATTTTAGATTACATCACTCTTCTTACTCAATGAACATTCACCTTGAAGAATATCTTTATTCGATCTGATGCTTTCCGATGCAAGGTTAGAAACTGAAATGCGATAAACTAGAAAATGTTGTAATCTATAATATATAAAAATCAGCCAAATTTTTTTCCATTCTTCATATTATAATTATTTTTTGGTCTAGGGTACAGAACTAGCTTCACAAAGTAAAAAAAAAAAATTATTAAAACATGTAGAATTGTTTGGTCAAAATGAAGAACAAGCAAATAGAGGATATTAAATTTTGTCGTGAATCCAAAAGATAATTTAACAGAAGTCAAGATTTTATAGATTAATAGAAAAGAATAAAGCTTCAAATCTGGTGGTTTCCTTTTTTAGATCCAATTTTTCATTAAAGGAACTCAGGTTTTATACCTGATGGAAGTTTTGTTTTTTTTTTTTTTAATAAAATGACTGTAATACAATTCAGCTATCTCTGGGAAATAAATTGCAAAAGAAGGAGAAAAGAGAAGAAAAATATAAAAGGAAATTGACTGGGAATGGTTGTATTGGAAATATTTTCTGTAATGAAGTTTTCCCGTTGAATCTGGAAATCAGATTTCTGCTAGTTAAATTTTTTTGTTGTTTTGGGGTTTTGGGGGGCGGCCGCAGAGTTTTTTGAGACAGTGTCTCACTCTGTTGCCTGGGTTAGAGTGCAGAGGCATCATCATAGCTCACTGCATTATAGCTAAACTTTAAAACCTGCATATAATGGATCAGAAAAGAAATACACCAAAATATCTTAAAACATATGGCTATCAGGGAAGTGAGATACAGACTCCATGTATGTGAAAATATTAATAAATCAAAAGGAAAAAATTGAATTAACTAAAAAAGTCTGGATTGATCAGCCAAAAAGGCTTAGTTGTTTTCTGTGTTGGCAGTGCGCAGTAAAGACCCATTCATATGAGGCGTGCCCTCACCCACGAGGCAGATGATTCTCCACTGCGCTTCTAGACATAGGATATGAGAGTTTCCACCAAACACAAACGTAGTAACTTCCACATATCCCTAATCACTGGCTTGGTATAATGTCTTCGGATAAACCATTCATTATACTGCTGCAAAATTTAATCTATGCTTCAATAACTCCAAAAAAACACAAATATTTTAAAGGGTTTTCTTCTCAAAAACATTTATTACTGTGTTTTCTACAGTACACCTATGCTAAATTTAATCATAAAAAGTAAATGCTATTATATGGTCAAAACTTCATTTATTCTACTAATTGTGAATTTCTTAAAGCCAAGAAGGACTTTTTATTCCTTATCTGTTACAGAACCTTTGCCACAGAGCACAATGCCTTTCACATAACATACAATCAAATACTTAAATGGAAAAAATAATATGAAAGAAATTTTTAAAAATATATATTCTTTTTTTTTTTTTTTTTTTTGAGACAGAGTCTCACTCTGTTGCCCGGGCTAGAGTGCCATGGCGTCAGCCTAGCTCACAGCAACCTCAGACCCCTGGGCTCAAGCAATCCTCCTGCCTCAGCCTCCCGAGTCGCTGGGACTACAGGCATGCGCCGCCATGCCTGGCTAATTTTTTCTATATATTTTTAGCTGTCCAATTAATTTCTTTCTATTTTTGGTAGAGACAGAGTCTCACTCTTGCTCAGGCTGGTCTCGAACTCCTGAGCTCAAACGATCCACCCTCCTCAGCCTCCTAGAGTGCTAGGATTACAGACGTGAGCCACTGTGCCCGGCCTAAAAATATATATTCTTGATTCTAAATGATAATCTCTTGTATTCTGATAAAACTTAATAATTAAAAGCTTAAATTTTACTTTTGGTAAAGTTTTATTTTAAAAAAAAAAGTGCACCAGACACTGTGGCTCATGCCTGTAATCCCAGTGCATTGAGAGGCCAAGGTGGGAGGATTGCTTGAGGCCAGGAGTTCAAGACCAGCCTGAGCAAATTAGCAAGCCCCCTGACTCTACCAAAAAGGAGAAAAATTAGCTGGGCATGGTGGTGCGCTCGTGTAGCCCTAGCTACTTGTAAGACTGAGGCGGGAGGATTGCCTGAGCCTGGGAATTTAAGATTACAGCGACCTCTATAATCGCACCACTGCATGCCTGCCTGGACAACAGAGCAAAACCTTGTCTCTAAAAAAATAAAAATAAAAAAAAAGAATGTCTTTTGTTCCTTTGGGTAGATGCCTAGTAGTGGGATTGCTGGATCAAATGGTATTTCCATTTTTAGCTCTTTGAGGTATCTCCAAATTATTTTCCACGGGGTTGTACTAATCTGCAGTCCCACCAGCAGTGTAAGAGTGTTCCTGTCTCTCCACATCCATGCCAGCATTTGTTGTTTTGGGACTTTTTGATAAAGGCCATTCTCACTGGAGTTAGGTGATATCTCATTATGATTTTGATTTGCATTTCCCTAATGATTAGAGATGTTGAGCACTTTTTTATTTTTATTTTTTTTATTTTTATTTTTTTATTTCAGCATAATGTGGGGGTCCAGATGTTTAGGTTACGTGTGTTGCCCTTGCCCCCCCTCCCCCCTTAGTCCAAGTTTCAAATATGTCCATCCTATTGCGTCGTGCGCATTGCACTCTTTGTGTATGCATATACCCGTCCCCTCCTCCCCTCTCCGCCCTGCCCAACATCCAATAGATGTTATTCTTATATATGCACTTATGTGTCGATCCGTTAATATCAATTTGATGGTGAGTACATGTGGTGCTTGTTTTTCCATTCTTGGGATACCTTGCTTAGTAGAATATGTTCTAGCCCTTTCCAGGAGTATATAAGAGATGCTATATCACCATTGTTTCTTAAAGCTGAATAGTACTCCACGGTATACATATACCACAGTTTATTAATCCACTCATGTATTGATGGACGCTTGGGTTGTTTCCACATCTTTGCAATTGTGAATTGTGCTGCTATGAACATTCGAGTGCAGGTGTCTTTTTCATAGAGCGACTTTTGTTCTTTTGGGTAGATGCCCAGTAACGGGATTGCTGGGTCAAATGG
>CAUYSK010083646.1:0-12069 GCA_963575035.1 Avahi laniger | reverse complement strand
TCTGATTGCTCTGGCTAGGACTTCCAGCACTATGTGGAATAGAAATGGTGATAGAGGGCAACCTTGTCTAGTTCCAGTTCTAAGTGGGAATGCTTTCAATTTTTCCCTGTTCAGTATGATGGTGGCTGTGGGTTTGTCATATATGCCTTTTATCATTTTGAGGTAAGTCCCATCTATGTCTATTTTGTTAAGCGTTCTTATCATAAAAGTGTGCTGAATTTTGTTGAATGCTTTTTCTGTGTCTATTGAGAGGATCATATGGTCTTTATTTTTACTTCTATTTATGTGTTGAATTACATTTATAGATTTGTGTGTGTTGAACCATCCCTGCATCTCTGGGATGAAGCCCACTTGGTCACGATGGATTACTTTTTGAAAAGCACCTGAATTCTGCTTGCTAAGATTGTGTTGAAGACTTTTTCAATTTATACCGAGCACTTGATAAATGGAAGACATAGTGCTAAGCAATGAGTATTTAGCAGGATGCATAATAAAAAAGTCTTTACCCACTATGTGTCTGGTAAGACTGATGAATAAACAGGAAATTGAAAGTTAATGAGATATGTACTATAGTATGAAATATGTAGGGTTATGTGGAAAAAGACAGATGAATAAAATCTAGATATCAGGAGAAAAGTTTGATGTACATATGGAAAGCTCAGATAGAAGTTGTAAGAACACAAATTTGTCTCAGAGGTTAGAAGCTAATGTTTAAAGAGAAAATATTAGCTAAGTTAAGTGAAGTAAGCTCATTAGAATATTAACCTCAACCAGAAAGTATGAATTGATGTTGTAGACAAATCAATCACAGGAGTGGCAGGTGGAAAGTCTCATTTAACACTGTGATACAGTGTTTACTGACTGATAAGAAAACAGTAGAATAGACAAAAAATTAGTGTGACAGTATCTAGGTTAAGGTCTAGAAAGCTTGGGCTCTTCATTTTAGTGAAATGAATCCCAGAGATTTTTTAAAAGAAGAAACAGAAGACATAGTGACATATTGGATGTTGCATCTGCCAGAGGAAAAAAATAAAGGTAATTCTACAATTTGAGTTCAGGGGCCAACAAATGTAAGAGAGCTAGAGCACATGGTTTTATCTGAAAAGGAAAGGCAGTTTGGGGAGCAAATTTCTAAATTCATTTGGAAAGCACTGAATGTAACATTATATTCCTAATTCAGTTCAATCTATACAATTGTGAGTTAAGAATAAGCACAAGAAGAATGCATGCAGGAAACTAGGGCTGAAGATCTCATTTGGGATATCTGCATAGAGATCAGAAATGAAGTCATGAGTATGGGCTAAGCACAGCAAAGGCTTGGGACAGATGCTTGAGTGCCCTTCTATCTAAAGACTACAGAGAAGAAAAGGAAGTCATCAAAGACATACAGAAAGCATGAGCAGAGGGACAGGTGAATCTATGCAGAAAAGGAGAAAAAAGATTCAAGAAAAAGGTATTCTCAAATATCAAATATCTAAGTGCATTCAAGGAACATAAGAGCTAAGGTATTATTACTGGCTGTAGGGGCAAAAAGTTCACTGGTAGTACTTTGATAGTATGTTCAGAAGTTCATGGGGCTGGAAGAAAGGGAAATCCTATTTCACCTAGTTAAAATGGGATAAGCAGATAATGAAGTAAAAACAATGGAAAAGTCTCTTTCTTCAAGATTTTGATGTAAATGGAAAAGTTACAAAGGAGCTGGAAGAAGTAGCAGGGTCAAAGAAGGTAGGTTTTTTTTCTGTTTTAATAATGCATACATTTGAGTAAGTTTGGAAGTAACCTTTACATTAAAGAAAATCAATTGGGCATCAAGGACACAAGGGTGAATAAATCATGATTATTCCCTTCAAGGAGCTCACAGCCCAATATACTTTTCTCCAAACAACCTGAATCAAAATATGAGAGGATGAAGATGAGGTAATATGATACAGTTTTCAGCAAAATTAGGTTTGCAGCATAAACAAATAGCAATATTTTCCCTAAGAATGGGGGGAAGAAAAATGGAAGATAATTGGAGGTTTTAAGAAGGAAAGAGCCATAACCAAGAGAATAGCTTGGTGACATTTGAGAGGTGAATGAAAGGGTTGTTGCAATGACAGGTATAATCATGACGAAACTCCAAAGAATTAATCTGTAATTAATTCTTGTGCATTTTTCTTTCATCAGCATTCCATAGCCTGACAGAGAAAGCAAAGTGAGTAGTCAGTGGGGATGATAGATATATGAGGAATGATGTTTAGGGAATAAGCAACATCTTTGAAGAGTAAAAAGAGCATGTAGTGATATAAAGTTAGAGTACACACATAAATTAAACAAAGTGAAGCAATTCTAGTTCTATAATTCTAGTCCTTAAAAACCAATAATATAATAGGCTTAGTGTCATTATTGCTAATTGGCATCAATAACAAATATGAAAGATATGATTATGGTAGAAATTTTAATGATTAATTTCTGGGATGAATCCGGTCTGGTATTTAATCGGGCAACTTGTGAAAAAGCAAAAATATCTTTCAAGTCTGCTTGAGAGGCTATACCTATTCTTCTTAAAGTATGTCTTAGTTCTCACAAGGCAACTGACTTCATGGCTAAAAATAAATAGAAATTGGTTAACCAAAGGTCAAAAGTCTAAAATGGGCCTTGATACCACATTTTGGCATTTGTCCCAGGTCCTTCTGGAGGAAGGCCACAGCCAGAATCCTCCACACCAAGATCACATGTGGGAAGAATTCTCCTACTAACAGGATTTCCCAGTATTGAAGGGCAGAATGGCTCTATCAGCCTTGTTCATTCACTTTGATTCCAGCCAAACTAAACTGTACACAGAGCTGTACTCTGTGGGAAGAAGAAATGAAGAATCCGGAGGGCAGAAGATATAGCTCTCTTAGACATGTTTGGTGGCAAAGAACAAAAGCACATACAAAATAAGTTAAAATTAAAAATAGATGTTTTTGTAGGTGTACAATAGTCAATCACACTTTTATTTATGATCAAGAAATGAAAGGAGGTGGATATCATAGCTACTGAATCAGGAACCTGAAAATTTAGAAGTCGAAATTTCTTTCTCTCTCTCAGAATTATCCTCTATTTCTTCTCCTTACTGCATATTTCCTCCAAACTTGTTTATCTTTCTGATGGCCAGTTTTCCTTGAATATGGTCAGTCAGGAATAGGGAACCAGCTCTCAACTAATTCACATTCCCTATGTCCAAACTCTCTGTAGCTAGGAGAGATCAACTAATTAACTTCCAGAGTTGTGGACAGAGAGTGTCTTCAAGAAGGGAATTGGATAAGGAAAACATTTAGCATCCCTAGCAGCATGGTCTAGAACTTCAGAAAGAATATAGAATCCAGACCATGCCTAAATAGAGCAACTACTCCAGTGTTTTAAGTAAAAATATTCTTGAACAGATAGTCCACAGAGCATCAACCAAAAGGTTTTCATATATGTTTTAGGCTGTGCTAGAAAAGCAAGCTTAGAATATAGGAATGTTTTATTATCCTGTGTTTCTCTGAGTTGTGATGTAAAAATCATGAGAATAAGCTAGGAATGGGTAAAGTTGCAAATTGAGTGTACATTCCTTATGGAATTAGCTATCAATCTACTTTTTTGAGGATTCTAATCTTATGTTTTCCAATCAAGTATTATCATTATACATTTTAGGAAAGCCTAGATCAAGTCATTTTAGCTTTCAAGTGTGGCACATTAAAATAATGGATAATACTGGTTACTCATCTGTAGAAGAAACCAACAGAATATAACAATATAGACTTGAGTACTTCAGGCTTCTTCCTACACTGGGACTTCATTACTTTATGAATTGACAACCTGCATCTATATTTCTAAGCTCCTACCTAAATCAGACTCATATTCATCTCTCTTCAAAGAAGGTATGACTTATTCCATAAAACTCATTTGTACTTAAAAAAAAAAAAAAAAAACTGCCACCACCACTATCCCTGGCCTTCTCAATTCTGATCCAAGCAAGGATCGAAATTTAAATTGGATCCTCACACTTGAGTCAGATCTTTATAGAAACACAGCAAGACAGGAAACTCGTCCTGTGTGAATCACATCTTCAGCAATTGTATTAACCTGTAAAAATGGCAAAAAATGATTTAGTGTATTACATTGAAATTACAGGTCAAATCCCTTTAACAACTTATTTCAGAGAAAGGTATTTTATCTTTAAATATCCTTGCTTTGTATAGAATATTGTTCTGCGCAATAAACTCATTAGCTATGGCAGGAAATCTTTTTATCATATGAGCATCTAAAATGTAACAGACTTGTTACAAGTTTATAAATACATGCTGTGGATTGAATTGTGTATCTCCCAAATGCATATGTTAAAGCCCTAACCCTCAATGGGACTGTATTTGGAGCTAGGGCTTTTAGAAGGAAAGTAAGGTTAAATGAAGTCATAGAGGTAGGGTCCTAATCCTGTAAGATCAGTGGCCTTTGAAAAGGAGGAAGAGAGTCTACAGCCATACCACCCTGAACATGCCTGATCTCATCTGACCTTGGAAACTCAGCAGGGTCGGGGCCTGATTAGAATTTGGATGGGAGAAAAAGAGGAAGAGAGACAGGTATCTCTTCCTCCAAACACACATACTGAGGAAATATCATGTGAGTGCACAATCAGCAGGCAATTGTTTGCAAGCCAAAAAGAAGGCCTTCACCGGAACCTGACAAGGCTGGTACCCCTGATTTCAGACTTCCAGCCTTCAGAACTGTGAGAAAATAAATTTCTACTGTTTAAGCCACTTAGTTCATGATATTTTGTCATGGCAGCCCAAGGTGATTAATACACAATATAACCTCAGTTTCTCCAAAATCACAAAATTTGATGCTAATAACAAAATAAGAGATCCTTAAGCATATAAGAAATTATGGATTTGCAAATTCTATGGTAGCCTTTAATTAATTAATCAATTGATCAATTATAAATATGTGTTACATTTGGCTATTTTGTGGAGAGTTATTTTATTTCCTTATAGTTGCATAATAAATGCTAAAATATATCTCCAAATATGATTAGATCTTGAACTGACACATTATGAAAATAATTTTGATTTATAAGAAAATCCAATAGCTCTTAACTTGAGATAACTGAATTAATCATAGATTTATTTTATTATGGAATGATTAAGCATGAGGATGAAGTCATCATTACATTATTAATTTATATACTACAAAGATGCAATTTATGTTTGTGATTTTCTAATTTACAAGTTTCAAATACTAATAAAGCCTGCTGCTAATTCGGGTCTTTGGTTTAGCACTTCAGTTGCCTCATTTTACGTAATGCCACCTAACTTAATTCAGAGGAGAATTTCTAAATATAATATAAATAGAGAAGGTAATTTGAGAAATTTAATTAGTGATCCCTCCCACACTACTGATTAAGTCTGACTTTGGATCACTGATTTAAAAAAAAAAAGATTTTTCTCTAAAAATTCCATGAGCTAAAGTGATTATTTAATATCACATTCCTATATGCTATATACTTTGTTATTTAAAACAAGTCAGATCTATCTCTGCTATTTTTTAATAAAAATGGAGTAATGGAGGCATCTCAGCTATATTGGCAGTTTTGAAATGGGAAATTTCTTTCCAACAATGTGTAGTATTTCACTGAAGACTTATAATGTTACATGTTTGATGGCAGATGAGGAGAAAACAAAATATATTTATATTATTTGTGATATTGAAGAGATATAAGTGTTTTCGTATTTTCCTGAAGTAAAAGTATGAGCTTTAGATATGCACCAACTAATTTAATTCCTTTTATTGAAAACAAATGCATTGAGCTTATAATGTAGAAAAACAGTACCCAAAGGGCATGTTAAGATATGGTAGGTTATAGTGGTTACCCCATATTGTCCTTCAAAATGTAAAAAGAAGAATGTACCATATTCCTCTTTTTCTAAATTTAACAAAATATTTACTGAGTAGTACCCACTGTTAGGTTATATGCCAGGAATTGGAGAGTCAGTGATGATTAAAAACAGACTTGGTTTTTATTCTTATAGAGCTTAGGATCTAGCGGGGTTGAATGGCACTAATACAGTAACCACATAAATAAATGTAAAATTACATTGTAGTAACATGCTCTAAAAGAAAAAGTGTAGTTCTAAGAGTACACTGGGCTAAGAGAAAAGCACAGAAATACCCTGAAGTAGAAAAGACCTGGAAGAAGGAACTGCCCAGAGCTCGGGAAATGAGAGGGAGCTTGGTGAAAGATAATATTCAGCAGTTTACTTTTACCCTGAAAGTAATGAAAAACTTTAGAAGAGTTTTAAGTAAATGGGGATGGAAGATTGGAGTAATTATATTTGCATTTTCAAAATACGTCCAGTCTAGTGGAAGAAAGATTGGCTTCAGTCAGACCAGTGAGAAGGTTATTCTGTAAATCCAAAGGCGAGCTCTTATGGCACAGATCGGAGTATTGCTGAAGACGACAAAGAGAAGTAGAGGGAAAATCATCAGAATTTTGTAGTAGACTGGATATGTAGAAACCATAAAAGCATATTTTGCTCCCATAAGAGATTATAACATTAGCATTAAGGTAGAGGAAGCAAAACATCTACTCAGGTTATGATAAGGAAACTTCCCCAGCTTTTGTACCAATGAGATGAACATTCTACAATGTGGATAAAAACTTATTCAATATTGATATTTCTAAACTTATAAGAACTCCAAATATAAATATTCTTTTGCTCGTTAACTATGATGCTGCTTTGATGGTTCTACAGGAGTTCCAGTATGTAGTATTGACGTGTAATTCTTCTCTCTGAATTTTAATTTAAGTCTACTTCTGTAGAAGTCCTCTCACATCCTAGATGAAAATAATTCCAAATTTGAAGGACATTGCTTAGGGTTTATCATTTATAAGGAGACTGACATTTCATCAGGGGAAGACTATCCTTAAATGCTTAGGATTTTAGGCTGCTAGGCAATCCAGCAAAGTAGCCCAGAAGCTCTTTAAAAAAAAAATAGATTGTGTGCACTAACCTCTTCAAATGGGTACATATCCAAAAATGACTTGAAATCCATATATATTTTCTAGGAAACTATTTCTAATTCCTTCTCCAACCCTTCTTGGGCCACAATGAGGAGGTCTAATGTGAGATGAGAATCTACTCACAAACATCAAGAAGATAACATGATGAGCAGTAACTTTCACAAAATTTGACATTATATTCTCTTTTTAAACAGAATAACTGTTATCTAAATAATTTAAGACATGAACTCAATTGTTCATATCACCCAAATTAAATTATCGATTTTTCCAAAAAGTCAAATATAGACCTTCAATGATTTTTGTATGAATGGTCCAAATACTAAAGAACTAACCATGAATTCACAAAGATGAATTCTCCTATTCACTTTGAGGTTGTTCACTTTGACTTTCCCTCTCAAGACAAAGCCTCCTACAAAATCAAAGGAAATAATAAAACTGTCAGATGTCAAATTGTTTTTTCTTGTCAACCTATTCCCCAGTGTCCTTTTTCCTGAATTTTGATTTCTTCTAAAAAAGTTGTTTTGAAATTTGAACTCAAAACAGCAACACTAAAATCTTATTGCAAGATCCTCAACTATCGGCACATAAATATATGTACAAATACATAGATAAGTATATACTTAATATACAAATATTCTCCATTTCTTTTTAAAAGAACAAGGTGTATGCAATTCCATTTATCCCAGTTTTTTAAATATTTGTTTCTTCTTCTCAGAATGCCCACTTCCTGACAATGCTGTTGACAATGTCACCCCCAATATGACAATTTTATTATTTTATCCATAGTCTGTGGGATAGAGAAATTCAACATAACAAACTCTAAGTTTAAACAAACTTCAGCTTGGAAATCTTAAGAGAAAATGTCATTTAACAGTAAAAGAATTTACATCAAAGATCTTAGGCAAAATATAAAATCAGAACAGAGGCAGAGAATATTGACATTGAAAGCCTAACACTCCTTCTGCTTTTATATCAACTTTATTCCCCTATTTTGAATTGTACATGCACTTATACGTGCTTCTACTTTCCTTTTGCAGTTTTTTCCCTTTAGTTTGTTTTTTAGTAATGCTTGACTTATTGCATTTCTTTTCATGTTAATCTTTGCTTGTTAAATAAAAACAGACTATATATCCCTCCTTTATAAAAGTAATATTTGCTCATTATATGCATGTGAAATACTGGGGTAGGTAGTAGAAAAAAGCCATCTATTGTTCCAGCACTTAAAGATAACCACCACTAACAACCCTTTTTTTATAATCTCAGAATGAATAATAAAGGCCAAGAAATCATTTCAAATATATCTCTTCTATAAAGACCAAAAAAGGAAATATTACAACCACCCCCATGCATTTTTAGAGACAATGACCTTGAACAGGAAAATAAGAATTTTAGAACTGATTATCACTCATTTACTAATGAAAAAACAAGTTCAGAATGATTAAGTGACTTGGGAAGGTAGAACAGCTTGCACTGGAATGAGAAATGGATGATGGTTCCCTGCATGGTTCCTCTGTCATTTTCCAATACCCATAAGGCATGGGGTGTTTCTATGCTTAACCAAAAGATAGAATTATCTGAACAAATTGTCTATGATATAGGTTCCTGGGTCCCATGATTATTCAATGATTCAGAGTTTCTCAAGGAGAAACCTTCATTTCTTTTTTCAAAGGTTATAAAGCATTGCTGATGACCAGCAAGTTTTACAAATCACTGGTATAAACCAACTCTTCCTTCTTGCATAACTCTCACATTATTCTTTGCTTTCCTTCTTTCTATCCTTTGTTCCATTTACATTCAATAAAGGACGATTTTCAGGCAACATACCTGCTGCAAAGGCAGATACAAAGAAAATTAAGAAGTAGACCTTGACCTTGAGGGTTGGGCAGTTGGGCATGGTGAGGAAAGGAAAGAGGAATAGACACCATATGAACCAGTTATTACAAGTTAAGTGCCATAATACAGGTATGAAGTGCTATGTCAATGCAGTGAGTTGAATTTGTCTCCCCACCCCAAAATATGTTGAAATCCTAACCTCCAATACCTGTAAATGTGACTTTATTTGGAGATTGGTTTTGCAGATGTAATCAAGGTAAAATGAGGTAATAAAGGTTAGAGTAGGCCCTAAACCTGATGACTAGTGCCCTTATAAGGAGAGAAGGTTACAGAAACAGACAAACGCAGAGGGAAGAAGGTCATGTGAAGACAGAGGCAAAAATTGGAGAGATTTAGCTGCAAGCCAAAGAACCACAAAAATGCTGACAAGCACTAAAAGCTAGGAAGCAGTCAGGAGGGACTCCAGAACTTTCAGAAGGTGCATGGCCCTGTGATATTTTGACTTTGGACTGCTAGCCTCCAGAACTCAATAGGATATACTTTCGTTGTTCTAAACCACCCAGTCTGTGATAACTTGCTAAAGCAAGAAACTAAAAAACAGTAAGTATCCCTTAGATGGCTTCATTTTGAAGGAAAAAAAGAGATTGGAATGGTCAGTGAAATTTATAAACACTGGATAAATTGAACTGTTTTACATTTTGTATTTGTGACAGCCAAGTCGTCTGGGAAAAATAAATTATATTAAAGCTGTGCTTATCTTTGCCTCTTTTTCATCAACATTAAATAAATACAACACAGAAGTATAAATATTTACAAAAAAATTATTTTAAAATCTAGTGAATACACACAAAATACTCGAAAAATAAAGATTTTTTTTTTTTACTATACACAATAAGAGACCCAAATAATTTCAATTCTTAGTGATACAGAATACTATTCTCAATTATGTTACAGAAATTACTCTGTCCCATACATAGAGTATAGTTTCTTTGGGGAATTTTCAGAGGTACCTAAGTAATTCCTAACAGTGAATAAAAAAATGGAAGACTATGTGTTCTGTATCATGCTGACCTAAATCACACAGCTATTCAGTGTTGAGATCAAAAGAGAGAGAAGAGTCTAGTACAAGCAAATGTAAGAAGTATGGTGCCAATTAACAAGAAGGAAGAACCAACAAGTAGACATGTTAACAAAAAGAGGAGTCCAACCTTAGGAATGAAACCTTTAGACCAAGATAAGAAGACATAGGCTACTGTCACATACCTATCTATCACCTAAACTAAGTAAAATATTACTTCTGGGCTCTTAGCCATGATACTCTCATAATAGGGAATGAAAGTGGAGCAATTGATAAGGAAGATTCATTAAGAAGATACTAATTGAAAGTTGAAGGAAACTGAATTCAGATTCAGTTGTCCCAGTTTGTAGCAAGCAGCCTAACCCTTTACACAGGCAAACAAAATCCTATGTTGGGTATCTATCTTATTTTATTTATTTTGTTTTGTTTTGTTTCACTTTTCAACCAGATACAAAACTTGTAAACATAGTATAACCAGATTTATAAGTTATTGATGGCAATAGTTTTTTTTCCTATTCTATTCATTTGTATATAATATAGACAATGTATTTATAACTGGCTAAGATATCTGTACAACTGCATATCTATAAATCATATGCCTAACTATAAATACTGAACTTATTTTTTATAAGAGTTATATATACCACATAGTTTTCTGTAACCTCCTTTTCCCCTCTTAACAACCTACTAAACATTTTCCATATCAAAAAAATTTCATAATTTTAATTATGACATAATTTGACACATCAGTATTAACATCTTTGAAATCTTATAAGAAATTTTAATTATTTAATTTTTATTATTATAAATAATATTGTGATGAATATGTTTATAATTTGATTAATTCTTTGGGGAAGATTTCTAGATTTAGATTCTGGTTCAAAGAGTATGTCATTTTTTGATACATGTTACTTTCTGGAAATGTTGTACTAGCTTACTCCCACATGCTATATATGGAGAGGCCCATTTTCCAATACCCTCACCCACACTAGGCCTGGTTAATGGCATATTTTAAAACTATTTTATGGCATGATGCTTATGTGTAGGAAGGAAACTTTACTATTAAGTGTTAATGTTGAGATTATTCCCTGCTTGAGTAAAATAATGAAGCAAGTTATTCACTGATAACAAATAGATTCAGTCAATATTAATAATTAACAGTAGATTATATTAATGATGTGAATATTAATTATGGTAGATTACCATAAATGTTTGTTCTCTCAACATATTCTTGGATTATACTTTCCAACAGCATCAGAAACTTCAGTTTTAATGACTTGAATGACATTTGATTAACTTTCACATTATTAGTACAAAATAAACCAGCATCGTTTTATAGCCAAAAAATAATTAATGTGCATCACAGTTCCTCTTTTGTGAGTCATCAAATACAACCTACCTGTGACAAGTTTCATGAGCCATTAGAAGGGATTTTCCATCCTCTGCAATGGTTCGCTGACCAAAAAAAAAAAAAAGTGTACAAATTAGTTTTACTTTCCCTGAAAAGGGATTATATTTATTTTTAAGGTGGATTATATTTGAGTCATATGAAAAATCTATGTCTTTGCTTCCCTTTCACACATATGAACTCATTTCCATGATTGAAAGGCAAGCCATATATTTTACCTCAAACTTTAAAAAGTAAAAGAAAAAACCCACCCCACACATTATGCCAAGTGTAGTTATTAAGTGTTTATCAGTTGCTCAAGGGTGGTAAAAGAGTGAAATACTCTGTAGTATGTAGGCAAAGCTCTAACCCCTCTCAGCGTCCCTACATGTTGCACAGACAGATGTTGCATATTCAGCTTCGGTTTCATGTATGCAAATGTATGTTGGTGGCAATGTGCCCTTTGTCTGATTTGGCTTCGAGTCACTGCCGTGAGATTATCACCATTGTAGAACAAAATGATTCTATTTTAAGAATTCTAAATAGCACTTTATTTTGTTTAAAATTCCATTTATAGTGGCAGTTGGAACAGTTTTGCCTCAACTGTTAATTTAAGAAAAGTTAAAATCTTCAAACAGTACAACAATGCCAAGAAAAAGAATTCAAAGTACGAAGCTAAATGGACGTTCTACCTCCCTGAACCAGCATCATTTCTTAGATGTTGCTCACATTAATTCTGATTAGAAT